>PVKB01001072.1:255815-499068 GCA_004027205.1 Ctenodactylus gundi | reverse complement strand
GGAACTTCATTTCTATTAATAATTTAAGATGCCAAATTGAAATGAGTGATAGGCATACCAATATTGAATGATGACATCATAGAATAAATGGAGTTATTTGACCTAAAGAAGTTAGGTTACATCTACACATATCTGACTGTGTATTCTTTAATTCTTTAGGCTGTATGAAAATGAATTCATATCAGAGAGTGATGATACAACCATCAGAAAAAGGTGAGGTAAAATTAATAAAAAAAGATAAGTATATGTGCATATAGAAATGTGTAAATGTCTACACAGAAAAGTAGCTACTTCATTTCTTAGACATGGTCTCTCTCTGTGTAGTCCAGGCTGGTCCTGAACTTGCTTCTTAGCCTAGGCTGGCCTCAAACTCATGGCCATGTGCCTGAGAGCTGAATTTACAGGCATGTGCCATCATTCTCAGTTTATGTGGTGCTGGGGAATTGAGTGCAGGGCCTTGTGCTTGCCTGACTAGTGCTCTAACTCTGTGCTGTTCCTCCAGCCCAGAAATATATGATTCTGTCAACATTCATATATACATATGCACACACACGGATGAACATGATTGTACTCATCTGTGATTCCAGACACTCGGGAGGCTGATGCAGGAGGGTTGCATGTGAAAGACAGCTTAGGCAACTGGATGAAAATCTATCTCAAAAGACAAAGTGGTCAGATTGGTGATATAATTCACCCCTAGAATACTTGCATATGATGTTTGAGATCCCATAAAAAATATATATGTAAAATTTATAGATATATAGGTGCTTAGATAGGTATAGATATGTATATGTAAAATTTTATGCACATGAGAAAGAGACATGTGAAATCTGCCATAAGGGATAACCTCTATGGAACTTATCCACTATAGGGCCTGCAGATAATTTTCTTTCACTTAAAGTTTATATTGGATAACAGTAGAACCTGTCATGACCTTCAGTCAGTGTGTTCGTCACTTTTAGCAGCATCCAATCCCTCAGGAAACTCTCAGGTTGCTTACATGAGACTACTAGTGTGGACAGCGAGAAGACCCTCCCACCTGTAGCAAAGACAAGATGGCAGGGCCTGGAGTAGGCCACCACTCAGCAGAAACAATCTGAGCTCACAGAGCCAAGATGTGTCGCTCATCCTCTGAGAGCTCTGTCACCAGACGCAGCTCGTACTCACTTTGAGAGATTTGCACCACTCAAGCCTGCAGTTCATTAGCCCAGGCTGATGGCAGAACACACACACACACGTGCGGGGTGACAGGAAGGACGTAGAAGAACCCTGAGAGGAGGGAAACTACATGGGGCAAGAGTGACGTTAGCTACGCACGAATGTTGAACTGGAAGTCGATTGCCACCACAAATGACTGCCACACATTAGAACCAATGTAATAATATGGAGTTTTTCTTTAACCTGGAAACATTTTCTTCTTGCACAAACCTAGGATAGTCATTGTCAGCTCTACAAAGACCCATGAGGAAGGCTCTCACTCTGTAGTCTGAGCCGGTCCTAAACTCACTAAGTTGCCCAGTCTAGGCTTGAACTCACAGCGATCTTCCTGCTTCAGCCTCCCATGTGTGGGGGTTACAGGCGCATACCACCACACCCAGGTTATGTTGTGTCAGGGAATTCAATGTAGGGCCTTTTGCCTAGTAGGCAAGTGTTCTATCCACTGATATATCCCCCCAGTCCCAAAGACCCATTTTTATTTTTTAAAAAGTGACATACCAAGTTAAAACAATGGTGATATTCCCATGAATATTTAAACACAGTCCAGCTCAGTGTAGAGTAAGTTAGGGATTTGAGCCCCCATATGTAAGTAAACATTGTGTGTTGTTTCTGACAGTATGCTTTTATCATCTCTTAGCTTGTCCCAGTATACAAAGACGTCAGTAACTTTTGTGGAATCCCTGGATGAAATGTGAGTAGGCAACAAGCCACAGCACATAAATTATGTAGCTCTAAGAAGACATACACACACATAAATATCTCTGAAAGGAGGAAGGAAGGAAGGAAGGAAGGAAGGAAGGAAGGAAGGAAGGAAGGAAGGAAAGAGGGAAGAAAAATGACAGGAAGGAAGATGTAAAGGAAGAGAGAGTAACAAAAGAAAGATTAGGAGAGAAAGTGAAAAAGAAAGAAAAAGCTTGAGAGTGGAAGAGCGGGAAGGCTGGTGAGATGTTTCATAGTCAGCTCTAGACATAAACCTTAGGAAACCAAATTGTCATTTACTCTGTATGTAAATTTTCTCACCGAACAGATACGTTCTTCAATCCATGCATCTGTCAGCCTTTTTAGTAGTGGTCAATCCCATAGACAACTTTAGGTTTCCTATGAGAAACTACCAGCTGGTACCCAAGAAAGACTGAGTCCTCTATGAACCAAAGGGAAGGAAGAAGCCCACAGGGAACAGCAGAGCCCTCAGCAGGAAGTCAGGGTGCTGGGGCATTGAGGCGTCCCTCGCTGTGCAAGATGTCCCACCATAGGAGGCCAGAGTCCCCATGCATAGCCAGTGCCACAGTGGGCGGAGTCCCTGCTTCGCATCCACCGCTTATTCACCCTGCTTCATAGGCAGGAAGGACAGTCGTGACGAGTGAAGTATAAGGAGGAAGAAGACTTAAAAATTATCAACGTGGATGTAGAAAGAGGGCGTTCAGCTCACACAGTAGTTGAATGTGACACAAGTGCCACCAGATGGGTTGGTGTGTACCAGGATCACCGTTACAGTTCCTTAACCTAGACGTGTGCACTTCTTTCGCGAGCCTTACATACACATTATCACTACGAAAAACTTCATTTCTATTAATAATTTAACGTGTCAAATTTGTATGGGTGATAGGCATACCAATATTGAATGATGACATCGTAGAATAAATGAAGTTACTTGACCTAGAGAAGTTAGATTGTATCTACACATAGTATCTGACTGTGTACTCTTTAATACTTTAGGCTGTATGAAAATGAATTATCAGCCACGACCATCAGTGAAAGGTGAGGGATAAATTAATGAAAAAGATAAATATACATGCTTATAGAAATATGTACCTGTCTACACATAGAAGTTTCTACTTCTTTTTTGTTTCTTGTTGAGACAAGGTTTCTCTTGGTAGTCCAGGCTGAACTCACTTCGCAGCTCAGGCTGGCCTTGAACTCCCGTAGGTCCCCCTGAGTGCTGAGTTTACAGGCCTGTGCCACCATGCTCAGTGTATGTGGTGCCGGGGAACTGAACTCATGGCCTTGTGTTTGTGCTCTAACTTCTCAACTATTTCTTCAACCGGGAAGTATATGATTCTGTCAATATTCACATGCACACACACACACACACACACACACACACACACACACACACACACACACACACACAAATGGGCATAATTGTACTCATCTGTGATTCCAGACACTAGGGAGGCTGAAGCAGGAGGCTTGCAAGTTCAAAGCCAGCATAGGCAATTTGATGTGAATATGTCTCAAAAGAAGTGGGCACTACTGGGGATATAATTTTGTACTAGAATACTTGCATAGCACGTATGAGGCGCTGTAAAAATATATGATGTACATATATATTATATACGCACACATATAATATATAAAATCCTAAATTGATGAAAAAAGAGACATGTAAAATCTAACATCCAGAGTATCCTGTGTTGTACTTTGCCACTGTAGAGCATGCAGATAACTTTCTGTCATTTAAACATCAGTTTTTATAATGGTGGAACCTGTCGCGAACCGGACGCTTCCTTCAGTCACTGCGTTTGCTACTGTCAGCAGCAGCCAATCCCTCAGGAAACCCTCAGGTTCTTTTATATGAAACTACTCGAGGGCGCAGTGAGAAGACCCTCCTGCGTGTAGCAAAGACCAGATAGCAGGGACCTGGGAAGCACAGACTCCTCAGCAGACGTGATCTCAGCTCATGGAGCCAAGATGTGTCACTCATTCCTTGAGAACTCTGTCATCAAGTGATGCTAGTACCCCAAACCAATCATCCTTTTGAGAGGCCCCACTCACTCTAGCCTGTAATCAATTCACTCTATCATCTGGTGGGCATAATACAGTCACATGCTGAGCAAGGTAATGGACGAAAATCAGGTATTTACTTGGGACAAGAGTGAAGCTTACCTATACACCAAAGCTGGGTTTGAAACACATACCACTGGAAATGACTGTCATTCATGGAGACTAAAATAACAAAAAGAAGTTTTCTTCTGTCCAGAAGCTTTAATACCTCCATTGTCAGCCCTACAAAGACATGTGCTTACCGCAAGTTCAAATAGCAGTGCTATGCACATCAATATTTAACCATTGGTCAGTTGATGTTTAAAGTAATTCTGGGTACTGAATTCTAAGATGTAAGCAAAAGAATCATGTGTTGTTTCTGACAGTGTATTTTGTAATCCCTTAGCTTATACCGGAGTCATGCATCATCATTATCTGTTATGGAACCTCCCTATCAACTGTGAGTTTAAAGAAATGTAGAGACACATATGTGAATGTATGTAAATATACACATCTATAGCCGTATTTATGTTCTAGCAAGACAAACACTACACACAGTTCGATACACACTGAGAAATTGCCCAACCAGGAATGAAGAAAATGAAGGAAAGGAGAGAAATCACTGAGATTCGTAAAACTCATCATCACTCATCCCTTGACAACAGAGTGTTTTTTCCCTGTATATCCTTTTTGTTTGTGTGTGTTTGTGATACATGTTTATTTAAATACCGAGTATGTGTATCTTGCAGAACTGGTGCATATATATATATATATATATATATATATATATATATATATATGAATCAATATATATTATGTATATATATTGGTGCATATTATATATATATGAATCAATATATATATATTATGTATATATATATCTCACATTTTAATCTCTTCTTCCATTCTCCCTCTCCCACACTGTTTTCCTGTCCTCAGGCCCCCTGGACATCCCCCCCATGTCTACTTTCTATTTTCTCTCATTTATTTTTCTCTTTCAGTCGTTTATATTTTGAGGTTCCCATTTACATGAAATTGTGAAATACTTCATCTTTTCCCCCCATTTTATTGATAGAGATAAGTGCAAAATTTAAGGTTTACAATGTAGTAGAGCATTTTGTGCACATCCGTATCCTGTCAAGGTGACAAGGGCTTTCCCACTCTCCTTTTGTCCCTCCCATTACCCCCCCTTACCCCACCTAGCCCCCCCTTTCCATTTTTACTTCATCTTTTGTGTGTGATTTGCTTTGCCAACCACTATGTTCTCAAGGCATAACCATTTTCTTAAAAATGATTAAAATTTATCTTTCATTATGGCATCATGATACTTATATATACATATGTATAATTATTCATTATATAGAATGTGTATATATATGTACACATATACATTATATAGTGTGTATATCTATATCCACAACGTTTTCGTCATCCATTCACCTGTTGATGGACACATCGGCTGTTTCCAGGACTCAGCTACTGTGAGTTGCGCTGCTATAAATATGGGTATGACGGCCGTTCGTGTCGGAGTGAGATGAGAGCTGGGTTTTTCTGATTTGCATGTCTCTGATGGCCAAGATGCTGAACGTTTTTAAAAGTATTTATAGCTCATTTGTACTGCTTTAGAGAAGCGTCTACTTTTTTCAGTTGCCCAATTTTTGATTAGGTCTTATATTTTTGGGATTTTTTTTTTTAAGACAGGGTCTGGCTCCGTAGCCCAGGTGAGTCCTGAACTCACTAAATAGACCATGCTAGCCTTGGACTCATGGCAATCCTCCTGCCTCAGCCTCCCCAGTGCTGGGATTACAGGGGTGAGCCACCATGTCTGGCTTATGCGGTGCTGGGGAATCAAACTCAGGGCCTTCTGCTTGCAAGGGAAGCATTTTAACTGCTGTGCAATTCCTTCAGCACCCCCCTCCCCCTTTTAATTCTTTATACATTTTAGATACTTGTCTTCTGTCCAGGGGTAGCTGGCAAAAATTTTTTCCATTCTGCAGGTTTTCTCTTCACTCTCTTATTTCTTTTGCTGTGGAAAACCTTTTTAGTTTGATGGGATCTCATTTACTAATTCTTGGTTATTTCTTGTGCCATTAGAGCTCTGTTCACAAAGTCCTTCACTATGCCTCTGTCTTTCCAGATGTCCAGTGCTTCTGTTTTTATGTCTAGCTCTCTGAACCAGTTTTATCTGACCTTAGTACAGGGAGAAAACTATGGATCGTTGTTTATTCTTCTTCTTGTGGATAGCCAGTTTTCCCAGCACAACTGGTTCAAGAAACTACCCTTTGTCCAGTGACTGTCTTTGGCCCCTTTGTCAAAGCTCAAAGAGCGGAAGGTTTCAAGGTTGTCCCTGGATCCTCCATTCTGTTCTTCTGTTGGTCTCCCTCCTTGTTTTTGTGGCAGCACCATGTAGTTTTAGTCACTGTCACCTTATCACCTAATTAGAAGTCTAGGATTGAGGTGCCACCTACTTTGTTCTGGTTGCTCAGGATTGGTTTAGCACTTCTGGGCCTTTTCTGGTTCTATAAAAATTTTAGAATGTTTTCATGTCCTGAAAAGAATGCTATTGGTATTTTGATTAATATTGTATTAAATCTCTATATTATTTTTGGTAGTATGACCACTTTGTTAAAATTGGGTCCATCTACCCAGGAACCAGGGAAGTCTTTCCATTTTCAAACGTCCTGTTCAGTCTCTTTCTTCAGGGTACTGTGGTTTTTGCTGTAGAGATTTTTCAGCTTTCTTTGTTGGGTTTATGCCTAAATATTTAATTTTTGGAGCTATTGTGAATGGAAGTTTTCTTGGTTCCTTTTTGAACTCATTGTTGATGTATAGGAATGCTACTGCTGTATGTGTGTTGATTTCATATCCTACGACTTGGCTGACTTTATTTTTTGGTTCAGCGAGTCTTCTTCTAGTGGAGTTTCTTAGGTCTTTAATGTGGACAATCATGTCATCCACAAATAGGAATAGCTTAACTTCATCTCTTCCTGTTCATATTTCTTTTCCTTCTTCGTCTTTCCTGATTGTCTAGCTAAGGTTTCCAGTACTATGTTAAACAGGAGTGATGACAATGGACACGCCTGTCTGGTTCCAGATTGTAAAGGGACTACTTTTAGTTCTTCCTCATTTAGAATGGTGTTGGCAGAGAGATCTTTGTAAATAACTTCTCTGTGTTTGAGCTTAGATCCTTCCTTTCTGTCTCCTTCAATGTTTTAATTATGTATGGATACTGCCTGGAAATAGGGCTAGTGAAGGTCTGACAGCCTTCCAAGGATTCCGCAGTTTGTTCCTGGAAAAGCTGGAGCTGCAATACCGTTCTCTTCTCCCACACTCGTCTGTCTCCAGGCTATTTTGTTTAATCATTGGATCTGAGTTTAATATCATGATGAAGTTACAATTAGAAGTTTATATGCAAGAGAAATAATACTAATTATCTTGTTCTGTGTTTTATTCACATATATTTTAGATAGGAAAATAAGACACTCATGAAACATAAATATAGAAGTTTTAGCTATTAGTAAAAGCATTTTGTTGTGCAACTTCTAAAATTTTTTTCACTTTATACAGACATTTGCTTTTTGTTAAATTCATATTAGAAAACCAGGTGAGTAATTTTATTTTTTCTAACTTTTGTAGGAGCAAGACTAAGAAAATTGTGCGTGTAATTATATCATCTGCTCTATTCAGGTATGCACAACTCTAGAATAAAGGAAATAATTAAATATCCATGACACTTACAATCAACGTTTTTGGGTAGTACCAGGGATTGAGCCCAGTGTCTTTACACTGAACTACATCCCCAGTTCATTTTTGTTTTTGAGTTTAAGGCAGAATCTTACTAAATTACTAGGTTTGCCAGTTTGGGCTTCAGCCTCCCAGACGGTACTGCGATTATAGGTCTGTGTTACCAGACCTGACTACTATCAGTATTTTTCATGGGAAAGAATCTGTTCAAAGCAAATCAGGAAAAAAAAAAAAAAACATTTCCATTGTGACTATGTTGCTAAATAACCTATGTACTCACATTAAATGACATCAAATGTGATCGAATTTATCTTGGAATTTGGATTTAAACTGAACATGAGGACTTGCAAAGAAATATCACTTGCCTTAGTCTAAACAATGGCATATTACTATATTTTTTCCACCAAAGAAAGTAAAAATAATGAAGCATATGTTTCAAAATTCTGTTAAGTACACATGCAGTATTTTATTAAATATCCTGCATATCTAGAATTACTCATTAATTTTGGTAATATTTTACTTAAAGCATCTTTTCTATATGAGAATATGTTTTCATATTATGGTTCAATTTACACAATATAATTTCTTTTCTCTAAAGTAATTATATTTTAATTTGCATTGCAATTGTAAAAACACACTGTGAAATCTGATTAAGTTATGTGTATAGATCATGTAAACAATATAATAAGTTTACAGAAGAACAGAATATAGAAGAAAAAGGCTAAGGAAGTACTTATGAGTTCAATCATGTAAACATTTACAGACTTGAGTTCATTTTCACGTGCCAATCACAGTGTTAGAAATTCCATAAATATGTAATTTTGTTCTTGCTGAAAAATCTTGCTGATTAAAAATAACTTGCATACAAGTTGAAGTAGTCTTCTAAGGGCTTATGTTAGTCATGCCTTTACTTGGCTTTTATTACTATGTTCTCAAAAAGAATTTATATTAGTTATTCATATTTATTATGAGAAATTGGAAGTAACTCCTGATAAGATTAATTTTGATAGAGAAATAGAAGTGTTGAGAAGAAATCTAACTGAAATTCAGGATATAAAGAAGACATCTGAAAGCAGGGAAAGTCGACTTGAACATTGTGAGGACAGAATGTCAGACCTGAAGACAAGGCTAAGGGAGCAAATGCTATATTTAAGCATGACTTCCAGATTAGAAATGAACAAAGCAACTGGATACAACAGCTGTTGGGTGATTCAAAGAGAACCAATCTCAGAATTATGGGTGTGGGAGAAAGACCAGAAGACAGGACCAAAGGTCTAAAATCACTGAAATCATGCAAGAAAATTTCCCAAATCTAGGAAAGTTTAAAAAGTTTAAACACAGAGACTAAAATTTAAGTTTAGTTTGCTTATTCATCTTAAGAGTGCTAGGCTGAGGTATCAAGAGCAAAAGAGCCTGAAAACATTCTGTGCGGGAGGGTTGGATTACTTTTATGCTCCAATGACTGCTTCTGCTGGAAGAAAATAGTATACTTTTTCTTGAAGTTCTCAAGCAATGCACGTCTATAATTGGAAAGTTTAATTCTAACTAAAGGCATTTTGGCCTGTGGTGATAGTCTTTAATGTTGTCTAACTATGATGTCAACTCCCCCACTTTATTCATTTTATTTGTTTATTTTAGCCTATTTGGAATTTTGCTGATCATTGTGGACATATCTCTGGTCATTGCAGAGCTAGCTGATACCAATATTTATATTTTTTTGAAAAATTCTGCAATTTCTTTTGCTATCTCTTTGTTTTTTCTTGTGGACGTTCTTCTTCGAGTTTATGTACATGGGTAAGTTTGATTCTTTCTCTTTTAGCATAAATTTATTTTGCAGTGTCACTAGAGCATCCCAAAATAATCAACAGGTCAGCCCAATAAAATGAGTCTTTTTATCAAAATAATATAATACTCCTTAGCTACATGGTCCACAGAGAAACAAAATCCAAAACCAGTTTTTTTATAGCTTGAGCTTTAACAATGTTATTGTTATAATTGATACTCCAATATTCAAAAACCTTGAAGGGGTTTCAAAAAGGGTCAGGCAGCTGATGTGTTTGAAAGTACTTTAGTAAGAGGAATGTGTGTGTGAGATACAAATATTAACGCTTTCACTGGAGTGAATCTCCTAAAAGAACAGAATTGCAAGTTGACAGTTTATTTAATACTAGCTAATAAGTTATGAGTAATCCCTGTATCAATGAAAGTGAAAAGCTTTGTTAAGATGCAGAGAGGTGAGGTGTCTTCATCCCACTGGGAGACTGGTAGTACACCAGCAGCTGATTTGTTCTGCCTGCTGGTTTTCCAAGTGAGCCGAATCTTTAGGCTAGACTGCTATGGGAAGGAGAGAGAGTTTCCTGAACCCACTGTCCTGGAGCATCTCAGAAGGCAGTCTGTCTCCCTGCCTGATGAGTTTTAACCCCATGGCTCTGAGCTAAGGGCCATTGCCCTCTACCAGGTTACTCAGAGCGTTAAAGAGAGTCTGCCTCTAAAGCAGAAGACGCTTTCCCTGAGCGACCAGCCATGTCTGGAGGAATCAGTGCTGGTGAGAAAGCCGTGGCGAGTGGAAATATGCCCTTACCCTGGAGAGGCCCACTGGGATTTCAGTGTGGGTAGCAGGCCATGCACTTAAGCTAGCAGACCCTGCTCACTGTCATAAGCTCCTCGTGTACATTCTTCACCATCGCAGTTACTCTGGGGCCATGACACACTTAGACTTCACCGTCTATTAGTACTACTGCCTGACATCCCACTCTTTTTCTCTCACTTACATGGGAGGAGACACTGCTTGCCTCCTGTTCCAGTGGTTCGATTGTATCTCTTACTAATGGCTAACCTGATGCTTCTTTGTATATTAATATAGATGAAAAAAATTACTACTTGGAAACTATTAATGTTATGTTCTCCCCATTAGAGTCTAGGCAATGCATTTAAAATAATTTTATTAAAGTAGAATCATTTCAAAGTTGAGGCCACCTGTTCTATTAAAATATTCTTATCATCTCCTCTTGGAGAGGCTAAACATATTTTTAAATTTTATTTTACAGGAGACGACATTATTTTTCTGATTTTTTCAACTCCTTAGATGCAGTCATAATTGGGCTGATTCTACTGGTTAACATCATTCACATTTCCTTTGACTTTAAATTTCTAATCACTATACCCAGGTATGAAACATAATATACAAAGTTGGTGAAGGCCAGAAGCGTGGCTAGCTCCCTACAGTGAATAAAACTCTGCTATCCTCCATGACAAACTGTCTGGCCTAAAATGTCAAAGTTCTTCTTTTCCTTAATGCTTTTTTTGCATATTATAGTTTTCATTTTTCAAGCTTTGAATGCTCTGATTCTGTACCAAATACACTGCTTGAAAATGTAATGTTCTGATAAATTTTCACATTTTGGTAAAGGGTATATAAGCTAACTTACATTGAATAAAGAAGGTGGAGTGTTCGAAGAAGAAATTGAGGACATGGCCCCTTGTACTCACTTTAACTTTATTACAATCTGAAGTTGCTTCTAAATTACAGCCTCTCTCTCTCTCTCTCTCTCACACACACACACCCCCTCTCTCCCTTTCTCCCTCTCTCCCTCCTGCCACCTCCCTGTTTCTTCCTCCCTCTCCTTTCTGTGCCAATAAAAAAATGAAGAGCAAATGTACATTCAAAGTAGACTTGGGAGACTTGAAAAGCTCATTCATTAGTCAAATAACAGGGTTTTTTCCCCCCCTGTTAAAAAAAAAAAAGGCTTCAACTTAGAACACAATTAGATGCATTATGTAATAGGCTTTGAGGGTTTAAAAATAACCTGAGTCAATGGAGCCCTCCAACTGGCAACCCTGGCATCTTTTGAGAGCTTGCTAGAAATGGAAGAAAAACACAATATTACTGGATTAGAATCTCTGGCACCTACTAGCTCTTCCAGATAACTCTTGTTTACGCATGCTCAAATCAGAGATGCACTAGTCCAGACCAGCAGCTCTCTGCTGTAGTTTTTCTGCTGATAGGACAACCAACCACCAGCCAGCACACGTGGAAACTTCTCAATCCTCTGCCTGGTCAGTGTGCATTTAGCCGCTGTAGTGAATCTGTTTCTTATGGGAGTAACACAAGTGAATGAGAACTCTTAGTTCATTTTGATAAGGGGAAAAATGTAAATACTGGTCTTAATTACAGAAGGTAAGTCCTCAATTCTAAGGCTTTATCTTATTGCTACATCTCTGGATTAGAGTTTCTCAACCTTAGTATTAGTGACATTTCAGTCCAGATAGTTTGCACAGGGGGAAGTGGAACTTCATTCATTACAGAGAGTAGCAACGCCCCTGGCCTTCATCAACTCGTTGTACCGCTGAAAATGTGTCCACAGACAGTGCCAAATATCCTCACGGTGGACGGCAGAGTGGGGCGATGCTAGTACCTATGGACAGTGTAGCGATCGCTGCTTTAAATTTGATTGGGGCTGGAGGCACAAGTCAGGGATAGAGTGTTTGCTTAGCATCTATGAGGCCTTGGGTTTGGTCCCCAGCACTCCTCCCCCACCCAATATGAGTTAAACTTCATACATACCGACATAATCTTTCTGAAACAAAAATGGGTCTATTCAATTTATCTATAAATTTATTTAGATTGGCAATTTTATTTCGACCTCTACGACTTGTCATTCTGATGAGAGTTTTTCGTCTGGCTCATCAAAAAAGACATCTTCAAATGCTTGCTAGAAGGCTGGTAAGTGGTCAAAACCCATTGGTTTTGAATTTCAGAACATACTGCAATGATATTCCAGCAATATAATGTTCTGTATTCCTATATTGATTTATTAATTTTTTTTTACAAATCAATGATTATTTTTAATTCCCAGGTTTCAGAAAACAAAAGACGATACCAGAGGGAAGGATTTGATCTAGATCTCACTTATATTACTGGTTTGTGAAACTCTGTTGTTCATTTCTTTTAATTTTACACTTTCTTTTTGAGTAATTTTTCTTTTGGTCTGATTTGTCTAAGTTGTTCTCTTTCAAAGTATTTTTATCTATGAAGAAACAAGTTAAGTGTGGTGGTATGACTATTTTAGTTTAGACTTGACAATGCAAAATCTCATATCTTTTCAAATCAAGGCCACATTGTTGCAGTGCAGGAAGTAGACTGGACTTGGAGCTGAGTCTCTTTGTGTTTGATATAGATGTAAGTCTAGTAGTTATTGTGGGACCCATATATCCCAAACAGCTCTCTTTTCCTTAAACCCCAGAGAAGGAGGTCACTGCTCTATAGGCCTTAGGTGTTCTGAGTCAAAGAAGACTGGAAACAGTCCACAAGTTCCCACCATCATTGGAGCACAGACTACTTGTTGTTGTCTCAGGTATTTAAGATAAGAAATAAATTTCAGCCATAGAGACAATCCAGACTGAGGCCCACACAAATCTTGGGCATATGGCTAGAACTAATGGAGTTTTAAGAGCACTATGACAGTTTAATTTCCATTATATTGGATAATTTAATATAGTATCTGGATTATTCTGAGAATATGTTAGCTTTCTTCTGCCCATCTCTATCTTGAAATTTCATTTCTATGAAAAATGAGTCTTATGTGTAGATTAAAATTTTATACATAATTCACATCTACAATAATATTTCTAATAGTGATTACTTTGGCTTCTAGATCGTATTATTGCCATGTCATTTCCGTCTTCTGGGAGGCAGTCTTTGTACAGGAATCCTATTGAGGTAAGAATATTCACGTAGCAAATGCTCATTTCTCAGTGAGTGCAGGCTGCATGTCATAAGCTTAGTATCAACCCAAAAGTAGTAACATTCTTTTAAAAGCTTGTTCTTTCAGGTAAAAATCATAATGGATGCTTTTGTTATTTACAAACTACTCTAAGATGCATTAGCTTTCTGCAGCAGCCACATATTTAACTTATGATGCTATGGTTTGTGTGACTTTGGTTGGTCTTAATGGAGACAAAGCTCACTAAGCATATTGAAGTCACAAATAAACTGATTAGAGTAAAAGAAAGCTCAGAAGAGCACACCAGGGCTTTCAGGGTCACTCTTAAGCAGTGCCTAGAAAGAAATTGGCACAAAAGGCAGTTGCAGAGAGAAGAGAAAGGCCACTGACCTCGTGAATGGCTCAGTGTAGAGGGAGCCTCTCCTAGGGTGGAGAGCCCTGCTCTTAGGTGATGGAAGCCACTACAGGCAAGAGAGCTTTGCTGAGAGGGCAAGGGGTGAACAAAACACTTCAGAGGCCTTCAGACTGTGAGGTCAGCCTTCACTGCCTACTACCAGCCCAAAACTCAGAAGAACTGCAGCTCTCCCCCCCTCCCACACCATCATAGCCGTTCAAATAAACCCCTCAGCTAGGCCTTTAAAGTGAAGTCCCTCAACAACAAAAACGTGGTAAGAAGACAAGGCAACAGGATACCCACAGGGATGCCTGAGACCCCAGAAATAATGCCATGGGCCCTGATATAGTGGACCTCATAGGAAATGAAGTCAAAAAGCAAATAAATGTGTCAAACAACCAGTTCAAACAAGATATTCTCAAAGAAATAAAAGCCTTGATCAGTGGGCTTAAAGAGGAACTTACTAATCAAATAGTGGTCTCAGTGGAGGCAAAGCTCACTGAGCATATTGAAGTCATAAATAAAAAAGTTGGCTGAAGTAAATAAGGAAATGCAAGACATAAAGGAACATTTTAATACAGATATAGAAAATCTGAAAAGAAATCCAGATGAAATTTAAGATATGAAAAATTTACATGAAAGCAGGGGAAGACGAATTAAATACTGTGAGGACGGAATTTCAGACCTTGAAGACAAGGCTGAGGAAACAAATGCTGTAATTAGGCATGACTAAAAAATTAAAAATGAGCAAAGTAGTTGTATAGGACAGCTGATGGATAATTTAAACAGAACCAATCTCAGAATTAAGGGTGTGAGAGAAAGAGCAAGAGACAGCACCAAGAACAGAATTTATTTATTAAATTAGTGCAAGAAATTTTCTGTAATCTAGAAAAAGAAATTAATTTTCAAGTACAAGAAGCTTATATAACACCAAATAACCTCAACCAGCAACGAGACTCACCATGACACACCATAATCAAAACCTCAGAAATACAACATAAAGAGAAAAAAACTAAAAGCAGCAAGAGAAAAACAGAAATTATTCTGCCAAGACAAACCCATTCTAATTACTTCAGAGTTCTCAGCGCAAACTTTAACGGCCAGGAGAGCCTGGAGCAAAATCTTGCAAGCTTTGAAAGACATCAAGTGCCGACCCAGGCTGTTAATATTCAACAAAACTATCACTGAATATTAAAAGAGAAGTCAAAATTTTTCATGACCAAGAATCCCTAAAGAGATTTACAACCACGAGTCCAGCATCGCAGAAAATACTTGAAGGAATCTTTGAGAGAAACAGAGAGACAAGAAGCACCAAAAAAAAAAAAAAAAAAAAAAAAAAAAAAAAAAAAAAAAAAAAAAAAAAAAAAAAAAAAAAAAAAAAAAAAAAAAAAAAAAAAAAAAAAAAAAAAAAAAAAAAAAAAAAAAAAAAAAAAAAAAAAAAAAAAAAAAAAAAAAAAGGTGGAAAGGAAGCATCTAAAGAGAAAATGTAACAAAAAAGTATATTGGTATTTGAATAATTTAATTGTTATCCTACTAAAACAGTATCAACTGTCTCATAAAATCTGTGAATCTTCCCCCATAATTGTTTTTAAATAAATTTAGTTACAATTTTTATGATTTTTAATATACGTTTGCAAAACATAATAATTATATTCAATACAGGGAATTGATATAATATCTTTAAAAATATGTATGGATGAAGCTAGGGATGGATATGTAGGTTAAATGATAAACCAAACCTGGCAAAATGTTAGTAATTAGTGAAATGTGGGTAACTAATTTATGAAAGTTAAAAAATTCTGAAATACCTAAGCATATCACTCTTTCTACTGCTTTTAGTGTAGTATACTTATATGATATAAATTTAAGTTCACTTGCCGTACCAATTCAGTACAGACTCAAGCTCCTTTAATGTAGTGATTCACTCATTTGGTCTTGGATGTAAGTTTATCCTAAGAAAACTGATTTGATGCAATGACAACCTGAACGTCTTTTGAAAGTATAAATATTTACCTTTCAGTACTCAGCTAAGGAATTTGAAATTTAACTTCTTTTTCCCCCCACATTTTCTAGCTTTATGAATTTTATTGTGGTAGTTCTTGTCTTATGTAGACTGGTGGGTGAGGCCACATTAAAGAGTCTCAACAAAGATATGGTAAGATACAGAAAAAAAGAACTTTGGGCAAATCACTGGAATAATGAGCTCTGCTGGACCCAGAGAAGAGGCATCAAGATGTGGCCACTGCAGCCCACTCTAGGGGTGGGGAACTGAGCCAATAAGTGATTATTTGAGTGGAAAAGTGAGTCAGATGCAGAAAATTAAATATGTTCAATATTGCATGATTTCTCTGATTTGGAAAACCCAGAACACAGGCATTCTATGAAACCAAATGAGTGTGCTAGTGGGAGCTGGGGGGGGGGGGGGGGGGGGGGGGGGGGGGGGGGGGGGGGGCGGTGTGGATGGGGAAGGTATGGGAAGGCCAAAAATGGGAAGGGAAAGGGTTCATAATATTGATGTGATATGTATGTGCACAAAATACTCCAGATCGTTGTGAACATTATGTATTGCATATGTATAGTAATAAAAATGGGGGGAATGTATTCATAAAAATCATAGCAAAAATGCCCAAAACAGGAAAAGTTCACTTTCAGGTAAGTGAGGCTGATTGAACCTCAAATAGACGTGAGATAATACTAAATGCCATCAGAAAAAAAAAACCAGAAAGTAAGATATAGGGGCAAGTCTCTCAGAATAACAGCAGGTTTCTCAGCATAAACTTTAAAAGACATAAGATTTGGAGTGAAGTCTTCCAAGTGCTAAAAGAAAACAGTTGTCAGCCCAAAATTCTATATCCTGCAAAGTTATCCTTCAGAATTGATGAGACATAAAGACCTTCTATGACAAAGGAAATATAAAAGAATTCATGACGAGTAAATCAACACTGCAGAAAATACTTAAGGAAATGGTAGACAGAAAAAGGGTGGCCACAGCAGCAAAAAGCCCAAACAGAACATATACATTTAAGAGGGAAAGTAGTTAAACAAAAGAAAAGCATAAATCGACACTTAAAAAAATAAAGCATTAATTGGATTCAGCAAAAATATTACAAAAACTCTCACCTCATAACTCCCCAGTCAAAAGACACAGATTGGTGGATTGAATAAAAAACAAAATTCAACCATATGTTGTCTGTAAGACACACTTGATCTATAAAGGGGAAAAAAAACAGGCTGGAAGTGAAAGACTAAAATGCCATACTTCAAGCAATGGTAACCCAAGAACAAGTAGGAATAGCTATCCTCTTTACAGACAAAGACTTGAGGAAGAGACAGCAATAATAAATATGTTTGCAAGAAATATTGCTACTTCCAACTTCATAAAATGAAATCTTCTGACCATAAAAGGATAGATACATGCTGACACAATCATAGCAGAGGACTTTAATACTCAACTATCACAAACAGACAGGTCAATCAGATAAAATAAATCAACAAGAAGTTATCAGAACTAAATTGCATCACTGACTAAAGAGATGATCTAATAGAGACTTACAGAGTGCTTAGTCCAGAAACAACAAAATACACACTGTTTTCAACAGTACATGAAACTTTCTCAAAAAAAGACTAATCCAAGGCCACAAAGCATGCTTAAACAAAAGCGAAAAATTTAATTAATATCATGCATATTAGCTGATTATAGCATAATGAAACTAGAAATCTAAACCAGAAGAAACTACAGAAATTATACAAACATATAGCAAATAAACAATGTATTCTGAAATAATCAATGAGTCACAAAGGAAATCAGGGAAGAAATTAAGAAATTCCTATAACCAAGTGAAAAAGCACACTAAGGAAACATAAAACCCATGGGACACAATGAAGGAAGCTATAAAAGAGAAGTTTATTGCCAAGAACAAACAGAAAGAATAGAACAATCCCAATTAATGACCCAATAATTCATCTTAAGGTCCTGGAAAAACAAGACTTGCAAAAGGAAAGATATTATAAGTATCAGAGCAGAAATAAACTGGAAACAACAAATCAACAAATCGAAGAGCTAGATCTTTAAAAGAACAGATAGGATTGTTAAACCCCTAGCTAAATGTAGTGAAGGAAGATAAGGAAGTTCTGTGTTAATGCAATTAGAAACAAAAGAAGATGAGCCCATATCCTTGGCCACAGGGCATGTTTAAAGAAAAACAAAAGAATTGAAAGTATTCTCTCTATACTTTTAGATCAAATTGAAATGAAACTAGAAATCAATGCCAAAAGAAATGACAAAACTATACAAATACATAAAGACTAAACATTATTGAATAAGTCATGTATCACAAAAAAACCAAAAAAGAAATTTGAAAAACCTTCGTAAAGTCAAATGACAATGAAAGCACATCATGCTAGTTTATGGAAAATAATGAAAGCAGTACTAACTGGTAAATTTAAAGCTATGAATAAATATATGAAAAAAGCAAACTCAAATAAATAATCTACTGATGGCAGATCACCATCCTAGAGAAACAAAAACAACCCAAATTCAAAAGCAGTAGAAAGAATGAAATAACGTGATTCAAAGCAGAGATTAAAGAATTGAAACTAAAGAAATAAAAGATCAATGAATCAAAGAGATGGTTCTTTGAAAGGATAAATAAGATTGATAAACTTCTAGCCAAATTCACCAAAAGAAGGAAAAAACTTCACATCAATATAATTAGGAATTTAAAAAGATGAAATCACAACAGACATTGTTGAAATTCAGAAGATTATAAAAAACTATTTTGAAAATTATATTCCAATAATTTCAAGAACTGAGAAGAAATGAATGAATTCCTATATGCATATGAAATACAAAAATTAATTCAAGAAGATACAAAAATTCTGAATAGACAAGGGACCAGGAATTAAGTTGAGGCAGTAAAAAGGGTTTACCAACAAAGGAAAGCTCAGGATATGATGGATTCACCACAGAATTTTATCAGAACTTCAGGGAAGAGTTACCATGAATACTTCTCAAACTTTTCCACAAAATTGAAAGAAACACTGACAAACACTGCCAAACTTCACCAGAAATCCCTTAAAACTAACAAATTCAGCCAACTTTCAGGTTATATAATCAGTATGCAAAAATCAATAGCATTTATCTATAGCAACAATGAAAACACAAAGATAAAACCTTGAAACCATTTTGCTTATCAAAAATGATTCAGATGCAGAAGAGTAAATAGCACATTGCTTATTTCATATGAGAAAAGTGAACTATAAAAATATAAGAGGAAAAAAAACCAAAACAATGTAAGAGGTCCCTGGAGGAATAGGACAGTAGTTTGAGCACCTGCCTAGTAAGTACAGAGCCCTGGGTTTGATTCCCCAGCACACATATGTCAGGCAAGGGGGGGGGAATGCCTGTAATCCCAGCACTTGGGAGGCTGTGAGTTCAAGGCAAGCATGGACTACATAGTGAGTTCAGGACCAGGCAGGACTGGACTGCAGAGTAAGATCCTGTCTCAAGAGAGAGAGAGAGAGAGAGAGAGAGAGAGAGAGAGAGAGAGAGAGAGAGAGAGAGAGAAGAAAGTAAGAGGATAAGAAGATAGACTGTGTGGAGAGAGAAAGAGGATGAGATGGGTCATGGGGTGATAAAGGGAAAGTGAAGTAAAATGATCAAGATGCTTGTAAGCAACATTCAACCAATCATTAAAAAGGTTATATACTATAACCAAGTTGACCTCATCCCAAAGACACAAGGATGGCTCAATCTTTGCAAATCAATACACATAATACATCACACAAATAGAAGCAAAAATAAAATTCCCATGATCATCTTAAAGGATGCAGAAAAAATCTTTGACAAGACACATTTATAATTTTAAAAGTTCATGATAAAAATAGGTTATAGAAGAACTTTACCCCAACCTAATAATGACCATTTGTTAATACCACTAACTCACAGTCAAAATCAGACCAAATGGGAAGAAAACGAAAGCATTTCTTCTAAAATCAGAAACAAGGCAAGGTTGTCCGCTCTCATCCCTTCTGTTCCACGTAGCACTCGAAACTTTGCCTTAGAAAGTGACAGTGAGAGACGAGTGAATAAAAAATAGTAACCATTTTAAGCTACTTTTAGTAACTCCTAAGTTATCCCGGGTAATGCCATATGTGTAACGTGTGTCTGTCTTTTTTTAGGAAGTTGCGCGATTTCTAGATACCAAGCATGCAAATCATTATCAAGTTTACAATCTATGCAGTACGTACATAACTCAGTATTTTGCTACCACAGATAGAGAAAACAGATTACTGCAGTATGAGTTGATTCTGCTTTTACATTTTACTTATTGTAAGTATTCAACAGTAGGAAGTTAGACTAAAAATCCCCTTCTCATGCTGGTAGAAAAAGCAGCTCTTAGCGCAATTTCTCCTGACGGAAGCAGGAATGGCAGGACCGAAGAGAAGAGACATGGACGTGAACCGTTTAGGGAAGGTCTGCTCCAACGGTGTTAGGTGTAGGGGAAAGTGTTCCTGCTTTCCCTACACGATTGTGTTGAAGTCGTAGACAATTCAACAAACATGTTCTCTAACCTACCAGGAGTAGGTTGTAATGACAGCAGGGCAGTCGGTGAAAGAAAAATAATGACAACAAGAACCACGTAGAAAACAGATTATCCCCAACTTATGACCTCTGTCTCTTGGTTTCTTTTCCTCTTGCTGTATATTTAATAGCTATTTTCAGGGAACAACCATTTTGGTCAGCTATGTTTGCCTCTGCTTCATGGTTTTTAACTACTCAATGCTAATACAAAGAGTAATCTGCTAGGAAGTTGGAAGTGATCCCTATTAAACACAACTCAGTCGAGTTTAAACTCCTCGATACGGATAAACCCTTACTCTCCTTATATTTTTGAGACTCTTAATAATTGTTTTAGAACAGAAGAATCCATCCACTCAGAAAGCTCCTTTTGAAGATGGATAAAGAATTTCTAATAGAAAATTGTAATTAATTTGCTGTATTTTCGACAGGAATGTGACATATGTATTATTTATTTTAGGTGAAAGGACTTATGATCCTAAGTACTTTCATTATAGGGTCCATCGAATCAAGATTGATGATCACAATGTCCCCACTCTAAAGTAAGCTCCACACTACATTGACTCTCAGAAGAGGGCTAAGTGCACTGGGCTTGGTTTTTGGAAGTATTTTAACAGAAAATCTTATACTTGAAATTAGGCAGATGCTGTTGTTCTCCAAGGAAGTACAGGAATGGATGGCTCAAGATGAGAAAAATATTGTTGTAATTCACTGTAAGGGAGGCAAAGGTAATAATGCTTTTCTTTCTTTCTTTCTTTCTTTTTCCTAAAGAAATTGAAAAGATAGAGCTGGGAATGTTGCCCTATGGTAGAGCATTTGCCTAACATCTGTGAGGACCTAGATTCAGTCCCTAGTGTTCACAGAAAATTGGAAAAATAATTGAAAAGATGTTGTATAAAATCAAGATATGGACTGCTATGAATCAGTAATAAGTTGATGACTTTTTAAATATTAGCTTCAAGACTGAATGAGGAAAAGATAAAAGAAAGAGAGTAGAGAAAAGGAGAAAAAGAGACAGAAAGAGTGAGGAAGGAAAGAAAATAGGGGGAAAGGAAGTTGAGCTTATTTTATTTTAATTATTGATTATTTGATTTCTGTCATTTTGTATTTGCCTATTTATATCTGTCAAATACAAATGACTCTTAACTTCAGAATGTCAGAGCATTTTGTTATTTAAGCTTGTTCCTTTTTCTTTTTTAGTTGACAAAATTCTCTATATTTATAATGCATGAAATTATGTTTGGTATTTTTATACATTGTGGAATGTCAAAATCTAATTTGACATGTAAATTATCTTATGTTCTTATCAAACTTGTCATTTTTAATTTGTTTCCCTTTAGGGATTAATGATATCAAGCATTTTTTCATATTCCTGTTGGTCATTTGCATGTCTTCTTTTATAAAATGTCTTTTTAAATCCTTTGCCCATTTTTTTGAAAATAGTGTAGATCTCCACGTATGTGTATCTTTTTATATTTTCCTCAGAAACTTTTGCAATTTTTGTAATTTAGAGTACAAGTTGTTCCTTTGTTGCTTTTTTGTGATTTTCTTTTTTATTGGCTATACAGATTAATGAGTTACATTTTGGCAGATTTCTACGTGCAAATAACATGCCCTGATTATTTTCACCCCCTTACCCACTGGTCTCACCTCCTCATACATTTTGGGGTATCAGTGTATTATTTACTCCACCCTCCTATCGCACCCTTCTCCACCCCCTTATTCTCTTCCACTTTCTCATAGTAGTGTCATCCTATTGTCATATTTTAAAAATTCCATATATTAAGGAGAATGTGCAATATTTGTCCTTCTAACTTGGACTTATTTAGCTTAACTCAATTGTCTTCAGTTCTTTACATTATTTCAGAAATGATAGAATTTTGTTCTTTATTGTGGTTGAATAATACTTCAGAATGTGTGTGTGTGTGTGTGTGTGTGTGTGTGTGTAATATACATACATACATGTATATATATATATCACATTTTCTTTATTCATTTATCTGTTGATGGACATGTTGGCTGGTTCCATATCTTGGCTCTTGTGAACTGTGCTGCAATAACACACTTTGGTGTAACAATGTTTTTCTTTCTTCCTTTACTTAGTTCAAGCTGCCAGTGGGCTGCCCATACCCGAGGTGGGTGCCCTTCCCTCACTTCCTGGCCCACAGATCAATAAAACACACCTGATAGCTCTGCCCTGGGCACTCCCTTATCTCCACAAATTGACACAATTCTTCCAGGTCAAGTCCAGCACCCTTTCCTTCCAGCCAAGAGCATGCATTCCAATTTCACAGTTACCCACTATATTCAAACACATGAAGCTTTTGGAAGATGCTTCAGATCCAAAAAACAACAATCACTGAGGCTGTGATCCGGAAGGATATACTCTTGCCTTGGCTTCCCCCTAAACCTCTGACCCTTCCTCCTGTCATGCCATGAACAACTTCTCTCTGGCCCTGCCTTTCACACATTGCCAGCTACTCGTGAATGGACTGCAACCTCCTCAAACTGTAACTAAAATAAACATTTTCTTTCTTAATTTGTGGATAGCAGGCTTAGTTATTTTACTGGATCAGAAATACCAGGCACTCACAATTTAAGGGAGGAAGACTTATGGTTAAGTAATCATTTCAGAAGGTTTTACACCAGGGCAGATGAAAAACACAATGGTAGAAGCACATGGCAGAGTCTGGAGAGCTGCTCACCCCATTCAGACAGAAACCAAGTGAAACAGGAACAAAGTTAATGTCTGGAGACTCAGACAAGACTTTCCCAGGAAGAGGTGGTAACGATCTTTCTTTTTCCTTCTTTTACTTAGTTCAAGCTGCCAATTGGGCCACCTACGCCCAGGGTAGGTTCCTCTCCTGACCCACAAATCAACAACATGCACTTGAAGGCTGTGCCCCTGGCACTCTTCCTTGATCTCAACAATTGACACATTCCTTTCAGGTTAAACCCCAAGCATCTACCCCTTCCACAGCAGCACAAGGTTCCACAGTTGTCCCACTACATTCAAATACGTGAGGCTTTTGGGGGGACACCATTCCCAAACCATAGCATAAGTATTATGTTTTAAGAACAAGAAAGTGACTAAAGCAGAAATTAATACCAGAGAAGTGGAACTGTGTATTTATCTAAGCCAGTGTGTTTATCTAATAATGTGATTTAGAAGTCTTTGGAACTGGAAGAGTTTGAAAAGGTTTGGAAATCCATCCTTAGAATTCTGTAAGCTGAATTTGGAGCTCAGAAGGCCAGAATGCCAATAGAAGTACAGATCAGAAAGGCAATGCTCGAGAAGTTTCAGGTGGGAAGGATAACTCCACTGGGAATTGGTCTAGAAACTGTGCGTGCTGTACTCTGAAGAGAGTGTGTTGGCAGTGCGTCTCTGAAGCTTTACCTGAAACTGAGATTAAGAGCTGTAGAGTAGCTAGCCTGCTGGAGGAAATTTCAAGACAGCTAATGTTCGGGTTGTCATATAAGTACAGCTTGCAGTTTTTAGCCAAACCTATAATGAGAATCAAAAAATAGTGGAATAAAAAGACTTAAAAAGTTTTAAGTTTTGGAAAAATGAAAGAGACTTCAAATTTCGGCAACAGATCTCATGGTTATTGAAAAGATTAGCATTGAAAGGAAGCCAAGTACTCGGGATCAGGACTACAGGAAAGATGCCTTGAAGGCATCTCAGGAGTCAGGAAGACTTCACCCTTTACAGATTCTGGAGTACAAATGGGAAAAATTGCTTTGAGAAGACAATCCTAAGACATCCTGGTTCAGAGGGTTAGGTTGCTCAGAGTGCAGCGGTTCGCAGAGGCTGTGGCAGACTACTGTGATGTAGTCTGGAAGAATACATTCTTGCCCCAGATTCTCCCGCAAGCTCTGACTCTCCTTCTTGTCATGCCATGAACAGCTTCTCTGTAGCCATGCCCTTTGATCATTGCCAGCTCCCCGTGAATGGACTGAGGCTTTATGATGCTGCGATCTAAAATGAACTTTTCTTCCCTTACGTTTGGGTGTCAGGTATTACACCCCAGAAACAAAGTGACTAAGACAAAGGGCAAAAGCTTTCTTGGTATTGTATTGTTTGAGCTCCTTACAATTTTGAGGGTTTCAACTCCTTATTGGTTGTTTCGCAAATATTTTCTTCCACCCCATAGATCCTCTCTTCATTCTGTTGCTGTATGCAGAGCATTTTACATTAATGTAATCTCATTTGTCTATTTTTGCTTTTGTTGCCTATTGTGGTTTGGATCTGGAATGTCCCCCAGAAGTCTCATGCGTTTGAATGTTACAGATTATCAATGGAACCATGTGCTTTTGGGAGATTGGACCCTAGGCCAGAGGCATGTAAATTAGATTACAGGCATATAAACTGGGTTACAGGCACTTAGTCGGGGCTTACCACACCTTCCACACTTGGATCCAAGAAGGGCTGATTACTGGAAGGACATTTAAGCTGCTTCCTGCCTTCCTTGGGGGACTAGACTCAGCTTGCCTTGACTTGGCTTCCTGTTTGTGATGTCAAAGAACTGCCTCCACCTCTGCCTCTGCCATGTACTGCCAGTGTCATTGGCCACCCCTGAATGGACTGTGACCTTCCGAAACTGTGTACAAAAACAAACGTTTCCTCCCCTAGGTTTGTGGATGCTGGATATTGAGTTACAGCAATGAAAAAGTAACTAACGTGGGAATTGGTGGGGTCGTCGCTGTACTTTACCTGATCATGTGGTTTGGAAGACTTTGGAACTGGTTTGCAGGAGGAATTTGGAAAGGTTTGAGGATGCCAACCTTGGAGTGTTGGATAAGCCTTGGCATGCTCTGAGACAAGCTTGATGGGAGATTCTGGTCAGAGCTCAAAAATCCAGAATGCTGATAAAGGTGTGGATTAGAAAGGCAAGGATCGAGAAGTATTTAAAATCATCTTTTGCTTTGAAATAGTTGCTTCATGTGGCTCACACTAAATGTGATCCAAGAAGTTGGCTTTAGTTTTCTTTAGGTAACACTAATTCTCTGTTTGAAATAAAACATTTATCTCAATTTTCCTGGGTTTCCTTAGAGGGTGTCAATATGATTATATATGCATATATCTTTCATTGATTTTTTCCCAAAGCATCATTTGGAGGGCTGGTATTTAGCTGGTACATTCCAGAGAAGCCTCTTTTTTTTCAAGTGTTCATCCACTATTAGTCTTGTTTCCTTCTTTGTTGCCTTTTATCTATATATCATCAGTTATATCATGATAGTCAAAAGGATTCATTACTGATTTATAGTTCTTAAGAGAATCTAGGTGCATTTTTATTAATAATATATATTGCAAATGTTTTCTCACATTATATTTTCTTTTAAATTTGACTCGTATATTTTACATGAAATTTGTGATTTTTGAATGTAATGAAATTAGCCTTTGTGCTTGTGTGTATGTGTTTCGTGGCTTTTGTCATGTCTAAGAAATTCACCTTATCATTGATGTAGCAGAGACAGTTTACATTTCTTTCAAATTTTTAAATCTTTATTTTTACCTTTAGGACTTTAATATAACTTAAATTTGAGGGTGGGGAATATTTTCCCATACATATATCCTATTGTCCTAATACCATCTACTTCATGGTATTTTATTTTCTAGTGATTTGTGATCTTTCTTAGAATATATTAAAAATTCCATAAATATTTGACTCTTTTAGTGCTCTTGGTCATGCTTTGTGATTTTATAACTGTAATATTTCTTTCTTTGTGTGTGTATGTGGTGCTGGAGATTGGATTGAGGGATTTGCACCTGGTAAGCATGTGCTCTACTGCTTAGCTACTGCTCCAAGCCCTATGATATATTTTGATAAAAGGAGAATTTCCATGGCTTCTTCTTGGAACTTTATTCTTACATTCAATTTTAGAATTTTTTGTCAATTTCCACAATAAATTGTCTTTACTATTTTCATTGGAACTACCCTGATTTTATAGCTTAATCTAAGAAAATTACAACTTTGCAACATGTAGTTGCACATGAGCTACCTGTTTATTAAATTAGCTTGTCTGTCCTTCAATATTTTATACTTTTATTCATGATGCTTGTATTAGTCTATGTCTTATGCTATAACAAAATATGAAAGACCAGATACTTTATAAAGAAAATAGGTTTACTTTCATAGTTTTAGAGAATGTCTAAACTTTAGTAGCCACGTCTGTTTGGCCTCTGGATGAGGGCCTCTTTGGTTGTATTACAGCTTCACAATTGACATAATGGTGAAAGAATGAGAGAGAGATCACATAATATAACCAGAAGCCAGAGGTATTTGGACTCAGGATTACTCATTCATAATACCTTACTCTCTTAAGAGCTAACTCATTGACACTAGTATTAATCTCTTCCAAGGACAGTGTTCTCATGACCTAATTATTTTGCAGCAGATCTCACATATTAAGTTTCTAGCAACTTTTAATAATGCCACATTTGAGCCCAAGTCTCTTGGTCAGGAACCCTTGAAGAACAAATCATACCAAAACCATACTGATTATCTTGAATAACTTTTGTTAAAAGAATTCTTAGAATATTGCAACTGTGCTATGGTTTGAATCTGTTGTGTTCCCCTAGAGCCTCATGTATTTGGATGTAGTGGAGTAACTGTGGAACTGTGTGCTATTGGGAGGTAGGGCCTGGCTAGAATGGGCAGAGGCTTGGAGTTTGTCCTGGAAAGATTGAGTCAACTTTTTAAGATGGGGGTGCCCAAGGCAGAGCTTTTTTAGGTATTTATTATTGACTTGTAGGTTAGAAAGTGAGGGAAGGGCACTCACCCTGGGTGTCTGGACCCAAGTGGCAGCTTGAACTAAGTAAAGACAAGAAGAAATGTTGTTGCAGCTTCTTCCTGGGAAAGATCTACCCTTACTCACTCGGCTCTTGCTTCACTTAGATTTCTGTCCGTAATGAGGTGAGCAGCTCTACAGCCTCTGGCATGTGCTTCTACCAATAAACTGTGCGTAAGGCATTCTGAAACTGTGTGCTAAATAAAATTTTTTCCCTTAAACTGAGGATTTTGGGTATTCTGTTACAGTAATGAATAAGTAACAATGAATAAGACAGAAATTGGTACCAGGAGTGGGATTGTTGCTGTGACTTTACCTGACTGTGTGGTTTGGAAGTCTTTGGCAGTAGTTTGTGAGAGGGGTTTGGAAAGGTTTGAGGATGTCATCTGGAGAAGACTTGAAGGGCCATAAGCTGAGCTTAGTGAGAGATCTTGGCCAAAGCTCAGAAGACTGAATTCTGACAGAGGTTCAGACAATAAAGGCCATGCTCAAGAGGTTTCAAATCGGAAGGAGGACATTGACAACTGGTCTAGAAGCCATGCATGCTACCCTCTGGCAAAAAGTGTGTTCGTATTTGCCCTGTTCACAGACTTTGCAGTAGAATAAGATTAACAGCAGTTAATCTACTTCCCTTCCCTCTGCCCACCCTCTCACCCCTCTTCCACCCAGTGATTTTAACCATTAAGTGGATGGATGTGGCATTTTGTTTTGGATTTTGTTTGCATTTCTATGATTCCCGCATTTCTAAGATTGAGAAAGTTTTCATGGGTTCATTAGCCAGTTAAGTAGCCTTTATTTGAAATAACTATTTTTCTTGTCCATTTTTCTCTCAAAATTATTGTCTTTTTCTGTTGATTTGTAAAAAAGTATATATATATATATATATATATATATATATATATATATATATATATTCCAATTTCAACTCTGTTATTAGTTATATTTACTGCCAAGAAACCCTTTCTGCCCTGTGATTTTTCTTCTCTCTCAAGACTGTCTTTGGCTAAAGAAGTTCTTAATTCTGACACAGTCGAATATATTTTATTCTTTACTCCTTACAATGTTATCTGTTTTATATCCTGATTAAGACATTTACTCTGAGTTTAAAAATAAATTTCTCCCATATGATCTTCTAGAAAACTCACTCTATTTGAAATTTATTTTTGTGTGTGGTGTGAGGAAGGGGTCCGACTTCATCTTTTCATGCAAGTATAGATAGCTTTAATTATTCTAGCACTGTGACTGGAAAGCCTTTCTTTATTGCTCTACAGAATGCGAATCTCTTCCAGAGTTTTCTATTCTGTTTGGTGATTTTTTCATCTATATGAATGCAAGTAGCATAGTTATCTTACTGTAGTTTCTAAAAGTTTTGATTTCCAGTCAAATGAGTACAACCATCTTGCTTTCTTCAGGATAGTTTGAGTATGTTAGGTCATCTACATTTCTATGTAAGTCTTGGAATGAAGCCAAATTATACACATGTGCATATGCACAATACACACGCCTAACAGAAAAGTGTTTGGGGTTGAATTGGATCTATAGACTGGGAAGAATTAAAATCTTTACAATATTGAATCTTCAATCTATGACCACAAAGATATCCTAGTATTTAGTTAGGTCCTCTTCAGTTGTTCTCTAGAGTGCCTTATCTGCTTCTGCATAGAAAGTTTGCAAGTTCTGTTGGATTTATTTATAGACATTTGATTTTTAATGCTATTTAATGGCATCCTTTAAAAATCTTTATTTTGTAAGTGTTTTTGTTCTCACCGTAAATGCAGTAGACTTTTACTAACCTTGGAATTAACATCTTGACTTAAACTTACTTATATCTACTACTGCCCTATAAATTCTTCTGGATTTTATGGTACCTGATTATATCACATGAAAATAATGCATTTTATTTTCCTCTTCTGTTCTTCAACCATGCCACCATTAGCTAAAACCTTCAGCTGCGTGTTTGTTGAATTAGAAGTGGGTATAGTGTACGTCCTTACTTTGTCTCTGTTCTCTAAGGAAACACTTTTGACATCTCACCAGTTTTACAAGTTTTTGTGTATTTTTCTTGTTGTTGGTGGTGTTTATATATGCTTTATCAGAATAAGAAATTCCCTTAGTCTGTGAAGGAATTTTGTTTGTGAGAAAACGTGAATTGGTGCAGAATTTTAACACAAGATTTATTTGTACCTTTGGGAGAATACTACGATTTTCCCTTTGGTTGGATCTAGAGGGTCCCCCAAAGCCTCTTGTTCCTATGGATGCTGTGTACTGTTGGGAGGTGGGGCCTGGCTGGAAAGGCGGGAACTTGGGGCTTCACCTGGAGGGGCGTGATGGTTCTGCCCTTCCTCCCAGAATCTTTTCTCTGTGCTGCCACGCTGTGAGGATCTCTGTCTCTGGAGCTCCGGTTTTAGCCCAGACCCAGCTCCAACCCTGCCATGTGTTTCCACTATTTTCCATCCACCCAACTGTGAACAGACTGTGACTTTCTGAAACTGTAAGCTAAAATAAATCTTTCCTCCCTAAAGTTATAGATATAGGATATTGAGTCACGGAGACAAGAAAGTAACTAAGACAATGTTATTGTGCTGATTGATTATCAAGGGGTATACTGAAGTGTTTCTAGGATAAGTACAGTTTTGTTGAGCTGTATTATCTCTAAGTAAATTGCTATGTTCCATTTGTTAATATTTTGCTTGGCATTTTTTAATCACATGAGTACTGTGGGCCATAATTTATCATAAATAATAATTTAAATAATTTCTCATAAATCTTTTCTAATTTTGGCTTTATAAAATGTGTTCAGGTGTGTTTCCTCTCTTCATATTTTCTGATTATGTTTGTATAAGGGAAAATTCACCAGTGAAACCCCATTAGCCTAGAGTTTTTAAACTTTTACTTCATTAAGTGGAGGATTATATATAACTCCTTTCTTCTGCTCATTCTGGGTTGAAATTCTCCAAGCATTCGTTAATTTTGTCTGAATTTTCATGTCTTCATATCAATTCGTTCAAAATATCTCTTATTATAATGTTTATGGTGATTTCTTTTTAATTCCTTACCTTGATTTTTTAAATTTTTACTTATTTATTTATTTGCTATACTACAAATTGAATCTAGGCAGTTCAAACTATAGCCCTAATCTTTTATTTTAGTTTAATTTTGTGGTACTGATGATCCAACTCAGGATTCTCACATGAGCTACATCTCCAGTACCCCCTCTGTTTTGGTTTTTTTTTTTTTTTTTGAGACAGGGTCTCACTAAGTTTCCCAAGCTAGATTCATATTTAAGATGCTCTGCTGCAGCTTCCAAGTAGCTAAGGCTATAGACATATGCCACCAAACCGTGCAGCATAAGGTGCTTTAAACTATTTTTAAGTTGTAGACTTCAAAGGTAAATTTCTCATCTTTAAAGTCCAGCGATTTACAATGCAATTATAAGTAATCAGATTTTTTTTGGCTTAACTATCACCAATAGATTATCTTTCAGTTACTTCTGTATATTTTCTCCATATAGATTTAGTGGGACTATATTCAAGCTAGTACAAATTTTTCATAAATAATTTTTCTTTTTCTAACGAATTGAATATATCTATTGCATGTCACCTCATATCTTTCGATTTAAAAATGCTTGATTTGAATAGTAAAGAGGTGACACATCTAACAGGACAACAATTTGCTTTAAATATTTCTTTGTGAGAGAGGACACCACATTTCTGCTCAGTTAAGAAAATCAGTTTTCTATTCCAGGGGACTTCTATTATTGTTTGTTTCCACCAACTCAGTACTAAGAATTGAATCTGAAGACTTGGGAGTGCTAGCCAAGCACTTTGTCACTGAGCCACATCCCCAGCCTACATATTTGTGTTAAAGCCAAGTGCTTTTCTCCTAGAATTCCTTCTTTATATAACAATTTTTCTTCACTCATTCCAGGGAACTACCGGAGAGCTTAGAGTGCTTATCATGATCAATGTACATATTAATTCTTTTGGCGAGAACCTTGCTGTTACCTTACGTGGCTCCCAACAACACCAGCAGCATGCTGTGTAACACTGTAGATGTCCAGGTCTGCTGTGGTGACATTTGGGCAGTATTCGTTTTTGAACAATACCATTCCCTTGTTGTCTGCAATATCACTCTTTTGTAGTTTTCATTTATATGTGGTCAAAGGAGCAATCCCATGAGGCCACATACAAGGTGCATTTCCTGATGAGGGAAATATCTTGCTTCCTCTCCAGCAGGGGCTGGAGTAACGGTGCAGCTGTGAAAGCACTTGCCTTGCAAGCTCAAGGCCCTGAGTTTGATTCCCCAGCACCACATAAGCAAGCGTGGTGGTGCACACCTGTAATCCCAGCACACAAGAGGCTGAGGAAGGAGGATTGCCATGGGTCCAAGGCCAGCCTGGTCTACCTAGTGAGTTCAGGATCAGCCTGGACTACAGAGTGAGACCGTGTCTAAAAAATAAAAATAAATAAAAGTAAACCTCTATCAGTCTTTCCATGCAGGTAGAGACTCCACCCACCAGATGGCAAAGACGTTAGTTACAGGACAAAATCTTAAGTCAGCCATATATAAGACAGTTGAGAGCTGTGGAATCTGCCAGCGAAACAACCTCTTGCGTATATACAGGCCCCTAAAGGAACTCACCAAAAGAGAAGTTACCGTAGAGAAGATTGGCAGGTTGATTTTACTCACATGCCTTGAGTAAATAGCATCCAATGTCTATCAGTATGGGGAGACACTTTCACAGGATAGATAGAAACATTTCCAAGCAAAACAGAAAAGGTCAAGGAAATGGTCTGAATTATGGTACAAAAATTATTCTTAGATTTGTATTGCCTGAAATCACACAGAGCAACAGTGGCTTTTCTTTCTGGGGAACAGTAACCCAGGGAGTGTCTGAGGCTCTGGGCATGTGGTACCACATGCCTGGAGGCCTCAGTCCTCATAGAAAGGTGGAGAGAATGAACAAGGTTTTAAAAACCCACCTGTGAAAAGCCACACAGCGAAAAGGATTTTCCTGGGCAACATTATTACCCATAATGAGAATGAGAAACTTGCCCAGGAAGTCTGGGTTAAGTCTCCTTAATCCCTTCTTTATCCTCATTTTGACAAATTACTGGAAGATGGCAGTCTGGCCAGAAGGCCTTTGTATTACTTTCTAAAAAAAAAAAAAAAAAAGATTTTTTTTTTCAAAACTTAACTTTTGTATGACAGGATGAAACTATAAAACGGTATAAAAATAAGAGTCTTTGAGGTTGAAGTGACCTGGTACATGAAATCAAGGGTTTGCTTAAAAATGTTACAGGAGAAAAAGAGAGGAGAGAGGGAAGAAGCCAGGGAGGGAGAGAGAAAGTAAACAAGTATATGACAACAATGGTAATTATAGAATCCGAGAAACAGTTATACAAAGGTTCATTATACTATTCTCTTTGTATCCATTGTGCTTAAAAAGTTTTCTAACAAAAACACTTAAGTAAACAGAGGAAATAACACTAGATGTGCTGGGTTCTGACCTTGTTTTATCTTTTATAGGTATTTTATTTATGTTAGTTACAAAAGCATGGCATACAATTAGTTTTTTGTAAGTAGAGTTTCAGCTTTAGAGTCCTAAAAGAGAGCTGATTATGTCTGCCTTTCCCACTTTGCCCAGGATTAGTGATTCAATAAAAATACTCACTAGCACATGTGTACCATGTCCACAGTTAAGTACACAGATTCATGGCTTCCATAGAGAAACAAAACATCTTTGGTTGTTTTTGAATTGAAATATTTGGAACAAGCACATTGAAGGTGAATGAAAACCAGTACAAAATGCACCCTGGTGCTTCTGATTATACGCCAGGTACTACAGTGAACAATTGTTCCTTACTCTTAATTCTTTTCTAGGAAGAACCGGAACTATGGTTTGCACCTGCCTCATTGCCAGTGAACATTTTCTTACTGCAAAGGTATGATAGATGTTACTATGCACTCGGTTTTATACTGATCAAATTTGCTGTTTCGGAAACGTATTATGGTGACTCTTTGAGTTGTGATGCTTAATTAAGTGAAATTGGAGAATTGTTTCTTTGGAAGCCTACTTTTGATACTTTCTCTTTTTAATCAGGAATGTCAAAAATCTAAGCAAGTTAAATAACTCAATAATGCAGTGTTTTAAAAACTAAAAATTAATCAGTATCAACAAAACCTCAAAGATTAAGATGCTTCCCTCACTTTCCCAATGGTAACATGACTTCCTCCTCCCTTACAAGAGTATCAAGATTAATTAGGTGAGCTCTCTAAAGGAATTTGACCAGGCTTAGGATTAAGTCAATAAAATTTATCATTTTCTAAATCAGAACATATTCTCACATGTATGTAATTATCTCTACATAGGCAATGTATAGGGCATCTGTGACCCTTGAAATTTCTAAGAAGGCAGTTTTCACTTCTTTTTTCCTCACACAGTGTTACATTGAGCTTGAGTATCTTAAGCGTGTACACACACACACACACACACACACACACCAGAACCCTACCTAGCAGCTCTGCCCATACTTGGTCTGCAACCTATAGAAGAGAAGCAGTGGGCCCTGCACCACGCACCTGAGTCTCTAATTCTACCACCTTGTGTTTCTCTTATTTTTAATTGGAAACACACACATAAAGGCCTGCATGCTTATTTTGTCGTTGTTTGTTCTTTTGTGACACAGCTGTTTTGAAACTGAGTGCTCCATCTTTGCTCCCTATGTGACATACCCGGGGACGAGGGTGGGAGATGGGAGTAACTCTATGTCTGTTCTTGGGTTTGTTCTGTTCTCTGTGGTACTGAGGATTGAGCCCAGAGCCTTCACACTGACCTACACACTCAGATCAAATTTTTAGTTTTCATTTTGAGACAGGGTCTTGCTAAGTGACTGAATTACTCAAACTGGACTTGAATTGGGTCTTTCTGCCTCAGCCTCCCAAAGTGCTGGGATTACAAGCCTGTGCCAGCAGTCCAGCAAGTGTCTGTCCTCTGGCTGGGCCTGTTGGGTCAATCTGAGGATGGTGGGAATGGGATAAAGGAAACAAAAGAAGGCAGAAGAAAGAAAATGGATGTTCTAGATCAGTGTTTTTCGAATTATGTTTTATAATCAGTGCATTGTAACATCAACTTATTGGATTGTGACCAGTTCTTTTTAATAAAAAGAATTACAGCAGAATAGAAAGTATCAAAAGCAAGTATTGTTTCACGTGCGTACAAATGTGTGTTTGTGTGCATGTGCTTTCAAATGTGTGTGTGTGTGTGTGTGTGTGTGTGTGTGTGTGATTGGTTTATTAATGTGAATTGTTGCTTCAAAATGGAAAGCAACTGGTGATCCAGAGTCCTAGACCAAGGGTTAGGGACCTGTGCTATGTTGCAAGCCTGTGCCACCTCTATCTGGCTGTGTAACAGATCATGTGGTTTTCTTTTGAACTAAGTCTTCTCATCTGTAAAATGCAAGGTCAGAAGAAGGATTGAACTAGATGAATTTCTAAGACTATCCAGCTCTAAAATGCCTTGTCTTTATAAGTCTTTGAACTACAGAAAGCCTTCATATGGCTTTATTACCTTTGTTATTTTGGGTACCCGGCCCAAAGACAGATGTTAAGGAGCTAATACATCCCCAGGAGCCTCACGATGCCAAGGGAAGGCAGCCTTTGCTTGACCCTGTAACACTGCTCCCTTTTCTGTAGGACAGCACTTACTATTTTGGGGAACGGCGAACAGATAAATCCAGCAGCACTAAATTTCAGGGAATAGAAACTCCTTCTCAGGTAAGTTTTGTTTTTAAAACATGGAGTTTTTTAGGGGCATGGGTTAGACTTGGAACCTGTTACTGGTTTTATTTTAGATACTTTTCGGTGATTTGCAGCAGCACTTGGGCGCCTTGCAGCCGGCCCTGCTCCCTTCCAGATGCTAAGCCTGGGAGGAGGTGCTGTGCTTCCGCAGCACTGTCCTCTTTGCTGTTGTTTACAGAGTTGGGGAATTGATTCTCCCCACCCCACTCCTGTCCCCACATAGTAAGATCTAATACCTAACGTTCCAAACAGCTGCAGATCATGTAAAGTCACCAGCCTCTGACCTCCCTCCAAGGAGGGACTGAGTCTTCCACAAACCGGCTCAGCCCTAGGGAGAACATCCGGAGGCCTACTCCGGGATGCCTTCCCTGCATGGGGCAGCAAGGCAGCGGCAGGCTGTGTTTTGACAAAGAGTGAAAGGAGAAATTAATTGTTTTAATCCTATTATATAGCAGACATGATAGCCCTTTTATTTATATCTTATTTAGTACTTATAACAGCTGCGTGAAATATATGCTATTATTTTTCCTTTTAAAAACATTTTATCATGGAAATCTCCAACGACATGTGTTACTGCAGGAATGGCGACATTTATTCTTTAATGTTTATGACATTCTAGATGCTATTGAACCACGCTCAGGGCTTTCTGTTTCCGCTCTGTAGGTTGGGAAATTGAAGCTCAGAGTAATGAACTTATTGAATTAAAAACTCAAGTCCAGATCTCCTGGACTCTGCCAGCCACTCTCCGATGCCAGGTGCAGCTCCCATTGCTGCTTCCTTTTCTACACTGCCCTTCAAACCAAGTGACAGCCGGTTGGCAAGTCTTAAGTAGGCAAAGATGTGGCTGTGAATGAGAATGTTTTTCTCCAGTGTTGTAATGATGCCCTTGACATTGTTAGCGCACTACTTAACTACTTAGTGATCTTTAAGTTTGGAGCAGAACTCACCTCTACCCAATGGTATTTTTTTTCCATTCCTTCCCCTCCAAAGGAGAGCCATAGACCTTAGACTAAAAATTACACGTGAATTTACAAAGTCCAACTCTGATCATGCCATTTTCCTGCTCAAAATCCATAGTGGATCCCTGACTCCAGTGGCAACAAACTAAATGTTTAAAGCTATCACTCTAACTTAAATCTTCCTTCTACAATATGCGTCTGTAGGTCCGCTGTTCTAACAGACATTTGGCTGTTTCTCAGCCTGTCAACACTGTATACTCTCATGCCACGAGCGTCCTTTCCCTTCCCAGCCCGAAGTAGCCTCTCAGCTCTTCGTGTTTCTTTTAGGGACCAAGTCACTTTACATTGCTCTCTAACTATTTTAAGTGGTGACATTTATATCCCCGTTAAAGGCAAAGCCCTTGTCTCACCAATCTTTTCACCACTTGCATTCCAAAATGCCTCAGCACCATTCCTAATATCTTCTTTGTTCGTCATGAGTGCCTGGTATGTATCAATGGCATAAAATCTCTCTCAAAGCCTTTGTTTTAAGCTGTAGGAGAAGGAATTGTGAAAGCCAAACTAATGTGTGAGCCCCAGTGGGTTATAAACCTTTAGTAGAAGGTGGAGAACCAGGTGAGAGGAGCCAAAAAGACGTTAGACCTACCCCCTTCAACAACTCTCCCTTAGCATCTCCGCCTCCCCGTTGCTGCCCTGCAATTTCCTGAATTTTACTTCAGAACTTCTCTACCACGGGCTATAACCAGTATCTCTTCTGGTTCACTGAGAGTCAAGGACTCTGCTGCAGGTATGAGACCTGTTTCTCAAGACCCCAGGACAGCGTAGCCTCTGTTTCGTGGTTATGCTAGGCCCTGCCACAATCTGCCCTTGCATTGTGGCCTTTTCTTCTGACTACATTGCATTTACCCTGAGTTTAGAGCTTTCAGAAGCCTTTCTCATGACTACCCTTTCCAGTGGAAAGTATGGCAGCTAATCTTATTAGCACTGCCCAGTTGATTTAGTAACAGAACTCTTCAACTCCTTGAGGAAAAGTCCAAGGAAACCCTTGTGAGCAGCTGCCAAAGAGGAATGATGAAGCTTAAAGAATTCCAGGGTTCCCTGCAAAAACCAGAGTTGGGAAAACAACTCCAGCCGGCAGGGACAAGTGGTCAGCTACGGATGTACGGAATGCTTTCTCTGCAATCTGCTCATGCACTCTTCTCCCGAAATAGGGCCACTCTTCTCCAACAAATCCCAAACTTCTAACTCAGTCACAAAGAAGCTTCTATCCCTTATTCTACAATGTTGTAACTGAGTTTGTTGTTGGTTCTGATGTGGTGCCCTCCCATTCATAAGCAGCCTACCAGAAGAAAGTGGCTCCTTTCACATCAGTTCCCTCAGCGCTGAGTTCCATGGTAGTTGTGAGACAGCATACAAAAAGAAAAAAAGAAATAAAAATAAAGAAATAGAGAAGCCTAGTTATGTAATGGCACCATATAAATGTTTCTTTAATTTCTTACTGCCTTAACAAGTTCTTTGCTAGAGATATAGAGAGATTAGCAATGTTAATACTCTAAATTTGTCATCCCCACTTAAATCAAGGTGTCTGTTGCTTTGTAGAATAGATATGTTGGATATTTTGAAAAAATGAAGACTTTATACAATTGGAACCTCCCTCCAATAAAAATACTCTGGATAAAAAGATTCATTATTTATTCAATCCATGGTAAGTGCCTTATTTATAATTCAAGAATTGGGCAAGGAGACCAGTGTTCCCACCATTTGCAAGGGTTTGTTCATAGATACGTATAGATAAACCTAACTTCCAGCTGTCTTTATTCATGTCCCCATATGTGAACTCCTCCTTCTAGAATTACCCGTTGGCCAGACGATGCCTGACCAGATGGACAACTCTTGGTGCCCTTCTCCTTCCCTTCTCTCCTGTTCTTGTTTCTTCCTTGGTCTCTGCCCAAGGGAGAGAATTCATTGGAGCAGAGTCTCTGGCAAGTGGGAGAAGGACCGTGAGCCCTGAAGAAACACAAACCTCTGTGACTACTACACTATTCCATGCAGGCAATAGGCATTGGTCTATGTTGGCCATCTTTCCATTACTATGAAAAATATATATACTTGAGATAAATCAACTTCCAGAGAGAAAAGTTTATTTTTAGCTTTTAGAGATTTCTGCTTATGATTGGCTGGGCTTCTTCTGTGGGGCTGTGACAAGGAAGCACATCAGGGTAGAGAGAACATGGTAAAGGAAACTGTTCACCTCCTAGCCAGAACACAAACAAGAGAGAAAGAGGAGGAGCCAAGGTCCCAATGTCCCCTTCAAGGCCATGCTTCCAGTGGCCTAAAACTTTCCGCTAGGCCCCATTTCTTAAAGGTTTCCACTATCTCCCAATTGTGCCACTCTGGAGTCTAAGCCTTCAACACATGAACCTTTGGAGAATGTTCCAGATCGTTTCTCTAAAAGGAAGAGTGAGGGAAGAAATAGTTTCTTAAAGTTCTAAGCTTAACATGTTTTTAATAAATCCTAGAATTTCATGTATTGCCTCACTCCATGTACTGTCCTAAGATTATGATTTCTCTCTTAATAAGATTTTGACATTTTGACCTGGTTGGGACATTCCTTACTTAAAACCGTAAGATGCTGACCTAGAGAAAAGAGGAACTAAACCAAATTTATAAGTACTACAGTGAAATCCAGCAGAGCGTTTCATGTCTTTGATTTCCTATACTCAGGTGAACACAAAATAGAGCATTTATTTTTAATGGGGTTTCCCTCCCCACCTGGGTTCCCCACGGAGGATGGTACACTGAGCTACTACAATCTCAGCTCTTTTTGTTTTGAGCCTGTCTTGCTAAGTCCCTAAATTGCCGAGGCTGGGCTCGAACTGGAGAGCTGACTGCTGCAGCCTCTAAAGTGAAGCACCACGCAGAACAAAGGATTTTAAAGTTCAATCTGAGATTCTTGAAAACCTCCTAACGGGAGGTTGAGCGTGTGACCTTAGCTCTTTGGTATGGTGGGGGTCTAAGTGTATAGAGCAGATTCGTGAAGGCTTATGTGGCAAGATGAATTTCTCCCTGCATCCCAGTGAAATGAATCAGGCCCAGAAAGTTAATATCATATGGTTTCTCTAATATGAGAAAACTAGACCACACACACACACACAAAAAAAAAAATTGGAGATATGGAAGAAAGTAAGAAGATGGACTCTGTGGGGAAGGAAAGGGAAAGTGGAGGTGGGGGGCAAGAGGTTCAGAGGGGAAAGGGATATAATATGTAAGTGAAACAATGAAAAAATATTCTTCCTGCATCCATGTGAATAACCAGCACCATTCTAATGAGGCTAGTCTTATTTTGAAAGAAAAATAATTTGCCTTGAAAGATGGTGATCACAAGAGAAAGGGGATGGGGAGAGGGTCATGAAAAGTTTTGAAAATCCTTGCAATGTCTAATATCCTGCCCAGGGTGCCCTTCTAGTTTCTACCTCTCATTGTCCTTGAGCTCTTTTACAACTCTCCTAGTGGTAGAACATTGATGACAGTACGAATAACTTTGTCCGTAGAAATGGGAATTAGATATGTCAAGAGGGATGCACTCGTTTGTAAAGTCATCATTTCCTATCTATTTACTTTGAACTAGCTGTAATATTTTACTGGTTCTTCGTTCATTACTGATATCAGTACAAATTTTGGCATGTGTTGAAAAAACACGCATAAAGTGCCTGTCAGTACTTTGTACCTTATGGTATGCAGCTATTTCTGCAAAGTGAGAGGGAACATGCATGTACATATTCATACTCATATTTGTGTGTGTGTGTATATATATATATATATATATATATATATATATATATACACATACATATATATATATATACATATAACTTGGGGGAATATATATTTATATTTGATTATGTTTGCAAAAAACTAATAGGATTGGGGTCTGAAGATCTAAACAGATGGGAATGTTTTCACATCATATTTTTTTACTTTATTATTTATTTGTTCATTCATTTCTTTATGCTGGGCTTTGAACCCAGCACCTTTGCACTTAGCTACATCCCAGCCTATTTATTTATTTTTAATTTTGAGATAGGATCTCACAAAGTTGCCCAGGCTGGGCACTGGAATTTGCTATCCTGCCTCAGCTCCACAAGTACCTTCTTATTTTTAAGATATATAAACACATGTACATGATTCTTAAACTTTTAATGTGTAGGTTTAAATCAATGTTGTTTTCTTGCCGTGTGATAATTAATTCTATGACTTCGTTTAATCCTACCTTCTACTGAGTTTTTGATTGGCATCAGTGGAAAGGAGGCCTGCAGCTGGAGTGGCACTGAGGCACGAAACCATGATTCCTAGTGACAAACTCACAACCTGATGCTAATGAAACAAAATTAAGTGAAAAGAAAACAAACAGGATATGAAATGATCCGTCAATGATAATTACCATATGACTTTCTGAGAATATTTGAGGTAAAATATGCAGAGTTGAAAAGGAAGGGGAAAATAGATAATTGGAGGTTTCAGAAACCAGCTCTTTGGAAATGTTAAAAGAAGTGGAGTTACTTTAACTGAAAAAAAAGGAGAATGAGACGCTTTGTCTCTAAGTGTGCGCTGAGCACTACAGGAATGCACGGATACTGTTGTCCTGTGTTTTCATCAAGATTGCTTCAGAACTGAATTTAAAGTAGGACAAGAGGAATTCAAACTATTTGTTATTTTAAAACAGCATGGATAAAAATCCGAAGAGAGCAACATATTAACAAGAAGGGTTGCAAGTCACTGTGCCTTTTTCTTTCTCTAGAATGGTGAAGGAATGAAATTCTCTTAGAATCTGAGCTACATGTTTGTTTTTCTTTTTCTCGCCAGTCTTAAAAACAAAAACTGTTGGGGCTGGAGGAATGGCTCAATGGATAAAGCGCTTGCCTAGCAAGCACTAAGTCAAGCACTAAGTACCCAAGTTTGATTCCTCAGCACCACATAAGGCAGGTATGGTGGCAAACACTTATAATATCAGCACTAGGGAGGCTGAGACAGGAGGACTGCTGTGAGTCCAAGGCCATCCTGGGCTCCATAGCGAGTTCAGGACCAGCCTGTGCTACAAAGTGAGATCCTTGCTCAAAAAAAAAAAAAAAAAAAAAAAAAAAAAAAAAAAAAAAAAAAAAAAAAAAAAAAAAAAAAAAAAAAAAAAAAAAAAAGGCACTTTATAAGTTAGAATTGACCCTGAGGATCTTTTTGAGACAAAAATCCATGCAAGGTCAAATGGTTATAAATATCACCATATTGTTATGCGGAATAATGTTTTCTTTTTTAGTTCCACAGTGAAAATTGGCAAGACATTTTTGATTCTTGCTTTAACAAGCATCTTTTTTTATCTACACTCAGGTGTTGGAAAAGGGAATGGGAGTGACCTAAAGGTAGAGATATCAATGCAGCACAAGACTGTCTTTCCCTGTTCTTCAGCAAACTCCACGGTAAGAGAAGCATAGCAACCAAGATTTGGTGTTTATCCTAAAGCTCAGGCCTAATCAGCACGTATCTTCTCCAGACCATCACCCTTCCAGAGAAGTGCCACGTTGCTTTCTGATACCGTCCAATTGCACGTGGCTGCATTTGGATGCAAACCACAAACAAATTTACCTCACTGTTCAAAATACTTTTTTCAGGGCATTTTCCAGAATATATTTCAGTTTACAGTGCTGCTCTTCTTTCATTTTCCCACAAATGCTGAGGCTATTCTCAGGAATCTACCGACATTTGAAATTCACCTGCCTGGCCAGTTTTTGATACATTATTTTCTTGATCCTTTTATTTTTCATTATATAAACTGATTCTCATATTTCAGTGTACCTGGAAATTAACCAGAAGCTTATAAACATACATGGGCTTAAGCTATGTTCATAACAACCCAGGCATACGTGACCTTAGCGATGTCCCCGGGGATTGTACCTTCGATAGTCTGTGGGAAGGCACCCTCAGAGATGGCGCACCAGGAATTCACAATGCTTTCCTTTCACGGTCACTCTGAATTTGGGCAACAGCCAGAAATTGCACTTTTCCAGATCCAGTGAATAAAGTGGATGTTGGCACACCGTCATTTTTTTAAAGAATATGGAAAACAGGTCTTTATTTAGAAGCAAAAGACAGAGAGGAAAAGGCTCCCCCTCTCCAGGAGGGGATGCCACGTCCTGATGTTTTTATCTGATATAAACTGCACAGGCGTTCTCCCACTCAGTTCTCACAATTTGGTGTTGTCTTTTTTCTCTCTTTGCCTTGGACCCCTAAATCGAGTGATTCACCGATACCTGTTGATCATACCCTTCAAATTTCTCTTTATCGTCTGCACATTTAGTCTCACTGCCACTACCTAGTCCGGGACCTCACTTGTTCCTTTTGACAGTTCTATCACGACCTCCTTTCCTCGTCTTTCTCCTTAATGCAATGTAGTGTGTGGAGTCCTGCAATATGCAGCCTGAAACATACAGGTGTTTTACGAGTTTAAACAGCAAACTGGGCGTGGTGGTGCTTGCTTGTAATCCCAGTACTCAGGAGACTGAGGCAGGAGAAACGCCATGAGTTTGAGGCCCGCCTGGACTCCATACCACAAAGGGAGACCCTGTCTCAAAAAAAAAAAAAAAAAAGAACACCAGTACTGCACATTCATAAAAGCTGATCACATTTATTTATATGTGCAATGACTGGACTATGAGATCAAATATGCTTGGTAAATTTAGGAAGCCTGAATAAATGAAAATGAACCTCATTGTCATACTTTTCCCATTATCAGCTAAGTTTATGGTTATGATTTCACGCATTTCTTCTCAGGTATTTCATGACATTGAAACAGACAGAGTAATAATTGAGATATTCAATTGCCCGGCTCTCTATGATGATGTGAAAGTGAAATTTCTTTCTCCGGTGAGTAATCAACACACGATCACCTCCACTGTTCTTGTCTGTTGTCTTGAATGATTCTGGTTTGGCCTTTTCTTTGCTACAATTCCCAGCAAGGAAAATAAAAGCAATCCATCAGTGGCCCCGGAAGGGGAAGAAAACAACAAATCAGAGAGATCTACAACAAAATTTATATTTTATTTTATTATTTTATTTTGAGATAGGTTCTCACTCTGTAGTCCAGCTTGGCCCTGGACTCATGGCAATCATCTCGCCTCAGCCTTCAAAGTGCTGGGATTATACAACAAAAATTTTTAAACGAACATATGTGAAGAATTTTGCTCTTTTATCTAGATTTTGTAAGACTTTTATGTTTTAATTTTCAAGTAAAATATGAAAAGTCAAGATGTTAAAAATTAAGGGATGTTTTCTGTATAGGAGGAGTCATATTTTTGTTGTCTCTTTAAAACATAGTTGCTGTCTATAATTTACAAAATACTTTAAAGCAAAAAAGGAAATGGTCAGCTAGGAAAGGGGTCAACCTCTGAGAAAGTGATGAGCATAGATGCTTTCTGATTCACTAAATCCCACATTCCTAGTATGTTACAGAATTTGGAATTCATGTATTTAAAAATATATTAAATAAAATTTTAAAAATAAAAATACTTTAAAGCAAGGGAGATAATTGCTTGTGAATTAATATAGAATGTTTAAATGGTATTTGGTAATCTAATATTTATGAAAAATTATCATCGCTCTGAATATTGTGAGTGTATAATTTATACTGACCAGCTGTAAAAATCTGTTGTTATATAACACATTTCTAAGCCTCAATAGTTTTAATTCATTGTCCTATTAAATCATTGACTAAAATTTCCAACAAGGATCTATGCTAATCTCCTTAAACTTTATTTCCTATGCGCTTTCTAATCCCGTTGGTTTCCTATTTGAAGAGAATCTACTAATATTGAAGGAGGTGAAGCAAGTGCTCTTGATAATTATCTTACCAGACGGTCACCCTGTAAATAATGGAGACAGTCTGATTTGTCACTTAAATGGTCTTTAATAAAGCGAAAACAGTGACATAAAGATCACTGAGCCAGGGGTTGTTGGCAGTATCCAGCCTTTGTGAGGATCAAAGGCCATGACATGAAACTACTTTAGAAAAAGGATATTTCTATTATCATCAGTATGGATGGTTAATCATTCAATGGAGCTGCTCTTCATAGAAATGGAAGATATACGTTTTATTCCCCCCCCCCCAAATGTGGTTGTGAGGTCTCTCTCTAGAGAGTGGCTTTAAGTTCTAGCCATATTCTGACAAGGTTGTGACAGTGGTGGTCATGGATGCCACCATGTGCCACTCTCAGGCTACTTCCTTATCCTGGTAGACAGCCCCATACTAAGTGTCCCACCTGTGACCAGCTGTCCCTCTCCCATGAAACTTGCCTGACCTGTGTCCAGCTTATTCCTAGGCCACCAAATAGGACAGCCTGACAGAAGTTAGGTTCAGGAGTGTTGGTTGAGACACAGAGAGGGCCACACTACAAAACACATGATATAACAAGAGAAGTTTCTTATTTTGCTTATAGATCCCAGAGAGAAGAGGGCAGGGCCAACAGTGAGGAAAGAGCCATTAAAGACACGTTCACTCAACCAGCAGTAGGGAGTAATAGAGACCTGAGGATCGAAGCCTTTACTGGGATCAGGGGGCCACCTCAGCAGCCTTCCCGTGTGCAGGTCTAATTGGTGGGTTTAAAGCAAGTAAGCATGAGTTCCCAGGGATACACCATGACCAAGAAGTCATGATAGTGACATATCTGCACAGGTCCCCTGGAGTATGTGGATCAGATGGGCAGGTCAAGTGGGTTGTATTAAACTATCTCTTAGGAAGGCGGGCACTATCTCTTAGGAGGTGGTAGCAACAGGCAAAAATCTGGATGTGTCACACTGAAGAACTAGGAGGGGGCAGAAAACTGGAAAGTGGGTAAGGGCAAGCGAGCCTTCCTCCTGTCACATCCACAGGAGACGCCAAGGCCACATAAAAGTTTAAGAATTCACTGCGCTATGTTTGGGTACAAACAGGCATAGGTCCTTAATAGATTCTGTTCAGCACTATGAAAAAACAGATTGAAAGTCTAGCCTTTACAATTATTAATGCCTATCATGGAACAGATACACTTTCTAGAAGTGGAATTGCACTCAATGGCAATTCTATATTTAAGTTACTGAAGAACGGCCAAACTTCTCCACAGTGGCTGCACCATCTCTCATTCCTACCAGCACTGTAGGGAACTCCAAATTCTTGGCATTCTTATTTTTTTCCTATTTTGCTTGTTTTTGGAACAATGACCCTACTAGGTGAAAGGAGGTGGTAGCACTGTGCCAAGGTGACGAGGAGTCTTTTCATGTGTTCGCTGGCCATTTGGATGTAGTCTCTGGTGAGATGTCTATTCAAGTTACTCAACCATTTTTTTTTTTTTTTATTGAGTAGGCTTTTTGGTGTTGATTTGTAAGTTCTTCATATATCCTGGATAAAAGATCTTCATCTGATGGATATGTGAGCTACAAACATTTCCTCCCACTGCATGGTTTATCTCTTACTTTGTTGATAGTGTTCTTTCATGCACATAATATTAAAATTTTAATGAATTTCAGCTTGCCTATTTTCTTCATTGTGCTTTATAATTGAAAATACTAACTAAACACAAATAACACATTTCCAACCCTTAAAAAATACATTTCCTTGAAATATTTGATAGAAATAGCAAGAGAAAGCAATAGCATTGTCTACAGCTCCCTTCTTTGTGTCTTGAAGGTATTGTTATAGGTTGTGGAATACCGCGCATTTAATAGATATAGTTCAATAAACATATGAGGAAATAAAGGAAAGAATTTTAATCTCTTAGGAATCATTAGTCTTGAGTATCAATTTTATTATGGAAATAACATCTTTTTTTAACCCATGTCTTTTTAGGAGCTTCCCAAGTATTATGACAACTGCTCTTTTTTCTTTTGGTTTCACACATCTTTTATAGAGAAGAACAGGTAGGGAAATAACATCAAATAGAACAACTTGATATTCAATGTCCAGGTGAAAGGTATAATGGCATTTTTTTTGCCCACTGTCATAGATTCAATTTATAGAAACCAGAAAAGTCCTGAGTCTCTGTTCTTCATTGCCTTAACGTATGTGTGTGAGTCTGTATGTGCGTGCGTAACTAAGGATTGAACCAGGGGCTTTCACAATGAGCCACATTGTTAGCCAGATCATTTTATTTATCTAAACAAAAAGTTATTGAGTTGTCCAGGGCGGGGCTTGAACTTGGAAATTTCCTGCCTCAGGCTTCCAGAGTTCTAGGATAACAGCTGTGTACCACCATGCCTGGTTTTCCCTACTCATCCTAATATAGTCACTAAAACACTATTCTCAGTTATTTTTGAGATTCGCTTTGTTAGACTCAATGTCCATGCCACGTGACTCTAAGTTAAAATGTGTTATGTAGGCTGTGGGCATAACTCAGTATTTAGAGTGCTTGCACAGCAGGTGCCAGGACCTGGGTTTGATTCCCCAGAACCACATAAACTGTGCAAAGTACTCAGTAGACTGAGGCAGGAGGAATGCTTTGTGTTTGAGGCCATTCTGGGCTACACAGTGAGCTCATGACCAGCCTGGATTATACAGTGAGACCCTGTCCAAAAAAAATGTTATGCTCAGATCTTCACCGTGATGCTGTATGTATGTGCTCAGTGCCTTGTATGTGGCAAGTCGTTAGTAAGGGTTAACTGATGATTGACCATAAAATTTTATACTAAAATAAGGTGTGTTCGAGGGAAGCTTCGAATAGCCTAATAGTCTCATGTGTGTGTTTGTGCACATGTGCGTGATCATCTGCATGTGTTGCTGGGAATTGAATGTGAAGATTATTATTCCAAAAACCTTCCACCATACCTAGAAACTCATTCCTGAGTCTAGTTCTCCATTTGTAGGAGTATTTTCCTGCAGTGATGGGGAAAAATGAGATTGTTATCACCATGCCAACCAACACAAAAGGAAAAACACTATTAAATCATTCAGGACAGACTTGAAGAAGTGATTATGGTTATATGTGATAGAAATTGACATTATAGTTATATCAAATCTTAGTCTTTAATTTTGCACTCGAGCTAGAAACACCTCAATACTAATAAGGCAACAAGGGAGTATGCATGCATTCTACACACTTGGAAGACACACATATTTAATAAATTTTGAGAAACTGATCTTTGGATTTGATGGAAGATTTCTTGCCAGCATTTTAATGGATGTATACAATGAATTCTGGTCATGACATGAGCGAAGTCCCTCCATGGAGAGACTTGGGTGGCATTTCATTTGCTGCTGCTCAAATACGGCTTTTGTTAAAGGACAATTTTGTCTCTAAATTATACCATCTCTATCTGGAGAAGCAAAACTTTTATTCTCATTCTTACATGTTTTTAAAGATATCCATTAACAAAATTTAACTTTACATGTTGCTTTGTAAAGTTTTATAGTTATGTGATTGTTTAATAAAACCCATCAATTTCATCTTCTAAAAGACATGTAGTATTTTATTATATTTTAGCACACATATAGTCTCTGGCTGATTTCTGTCACCTATAGAAATTTAGAATATTAAACCTTGATGCATTAATTCTACAAGAGTCAATATTAAAATAATCAGGAATACACTGTAACTAATGTGTTTGTTACTGAAGATTAAGATATCTTGTGTCTTATCAAAGAGGTGGAAGGAGTCAGTTCCCACATGCACAAAGGGCTGAAGGGCTAATTATGGGAAGCAAATGACTTTCTAAAGATCTATCAAGGGAGTCTTACCCCATGACTTTTCTGTTAACTCTAAAATTAAAATATAAGTCAAGCATTGTAGTGCACAGCTACAATCCCAGCACTCTGGGAGGCTGAAACAGAAAGATCACAGATTCCTGGGCAATTTAGCAAGTCTGTTTCAAAAAAAAAAAAAAAGAAAAAAGAAAAAAAGGCTTGGGGTGTAGCTTAGTGTCAGATCCCTGAGCTCAATACCTAGTGCCATGAACAAACTTAAATGTAATGATTTTTTTTCTATCTTTAGGCTTTATCTACCAAGAAAGCAACTGGACAATCCCCACAAGTCAAAAACATGGAAAATTTATAATCCAAAGTTTGCAGTAGAGGTATATTTTAATGAGACTTCACCTAGCAATGCTGACTTTGTGATAACGTGAAGCTCTCCTCAGAATCATGTCCTTCCCAATCCCCGTACTGTACATACATGTTCTAAAGCTCTTGGCTGGTCCAGCTATATTTATACATATATATATAGATACATATATATATGTGCATATGTTCCTGAGAAATCTATTAAATATATACAGACAAACTACCAATGGTGATTTTGTTGTTTTGGAAGCAAGGTACTCAGCATCCTTTTTGAAGTAACATACTTCACACAAAGTTCCTGCCTTGTGTTTTGATGAATTTGGAACACACAGAACACAGAAATATGGGGTATCATTTTTAGAAACTTTGAAATTGTAGACTTTTCATCCCAAAATTATTAAGCTACATACAAATCATGATTCCTAGAAGATTCCTATAATTCCAGCTACTCAGGAGGCTAAGATGGGAGAATGGAGGCAGAGGCCAGTCTTGGCAGTTTCGCAAGACCCTATCTGAAAAAATAAAATTGTGATCCTGCCAACACCCACACACTTACGTTTTCCTGCTTTGTTTTACATTCATAAGTTAGACTATAAAAATAATGTCTATTTTCTGGCCCTGTTGACCCACAAACAGTTAACATACATTAGAATGGCAGCAAGCACAAAGTTTAAATCCAATGAAATGTTTCACACTCCATTCCTCAGCCTAAGTACACACTTTTCTTTTGTTCAAGCACCATACAGGTAGCTAGCATGACACACTCTCTGTAATCACCCATACACAGTACTCGAGGTCAAAAGGATCTTGGTAAATGTGAAGAAAGAAAAGTCCTCAGTGACTTCTGCTTTTATGTAATGTCCAAAGTGAAATCAAAAAATACTGAGCAATCGAGATTTACTATTTGAAAAATCCACCAACTCTGCTCACAATCAACATCACCTAGGCCTGGAGAGCTCTGTAAAGGAGTCACCTTTGCTTTACCAACACCTGTTAGTTGTGCCTGCAAGGATCATTCGTATTTTCTCTGGTGCTGAGTCCTACTGTAAGTGCCTTCTCAACCACGTGTCTTAAGGCCATGACTGAAGAGTTCATTTTGGCTTTACCGAAACTGCCTTTGTTAGAATGATTTTCCTTTACCTGACAAGCCTTTCAACAATCAAGCAGAATTAATGAAGGAGAAGGTCACAACTAGTAAACCCTGTATCTGTATTAAAATGCAGTAGTCTGTGTTGCTCACCAGGGATGAGGTCTGAAACAGGCATCGTTAGGCAATCCCATGGTTGTGTGAACATCCTAGAATATGCTTATATAAACGGACAGCTACATAGCGTCACCAAGCAACATAACCATCACATATGTGGTCCCTTGATTAAAAAAAAAAAAAAAACAGCAGTAGTAGGGTGTGGTGGTATAATTCATTCTGAAACCCTGCATCTGCTGAGCCACATTTAAAAAAGAAAAGAAAAGAAGAAAAGGGTTGAGGCATAACCCAGTGGTTAGAATGCTTGCCTAGCAAGGGAAAGGCCTTGGATTCGATTCCCCCGTAACACATAACCTGGGCAAGGCAGCATCTGAAATCCCAGCACTCAGAAAACTGAGGCAGGAAAATTGCAGTGAATCTGAGGCCAGCATGGGCTACCTAGTGAGTTCAGGGCCAGCCTGGACTAGAGATGGAGATCCCACCTCAAAATTAAATTAAAAATAAACTTTTAAAAAAAGATAGGAAGACATAGTTCATGAAAGAAAAAGGTGTTGAAGGTCAGAGGTAGGACTTCACTTCAACCAAGTAATTTCATCATCAGCTCATTAGCCACACAGATCACATGGCAAAACAGCTTGTATGCATTAGTTTTCATTTAAAATTCAAGCAGCAATAACCGAGAAGGCAGATTATATGGCAGGTTTGGGAAAACAGGAGAAAAATACTTAGCTGCCCCAGGGAAAAGACTTTGCATCAATTCTGACGATAAAGAGGGAAGGAGACTCCAATTTTGAAGAATCTTGCTTTCTGAGGTAAGGTTTTAATTGAAGTTTCTCTTCCCCAACCCTCCAAGAATCATCAACATTTCTGGAAGTTGCCTTTGTGTTCATACAAAGAAAACATTAGGTTTCTTGTGCAACTGTTGTCCAAAGAACCTAAAGTAATTCTTTGAACAAACACCATAACATATCTGAATGATACAGGTTTTCTTAAATAGAATTTACTATAGAAGAAAGTTATTTAAAACAAGTAGTTTTTTTTTTTTTTTTAGTTAGGGAGAGACTAATTCTCATGCAGCGTATACAAGCAACAATGGGTTTGTCATTCACATCAGCAATCTTGCTGATAAAAAAATGTTTGTTGCAATAAAACCGGCCACCATGAAATATTATTATAAGAACTCTCACATTTCTGTTGGCTCTTAGCATGTATAACTAACAATTAAATAAAATTCATCATAGATTCATATTTGTTAAATAATTTAATAATAGAGGACTCAGATTTTTTAAACACATTTCAAATTATGTTATTTTTGTCTGTAGTATAGATCTCAAATGGTACAAACTGCACCCAAATATTGAACCATACATTAAGCAAATAGAAGGGGGAAGAAAAGTTCCCAAGGTTTCCAGTCTTCATTTCTACTTGCTTTAGATGATTACTATTGAAGATATCTGGTTACATGTTTAATAGACAATCTGTCTGAAGATCTACTGCCTACAGGGCTGACTTAGAGCAGCTCCTGGGCACCAGGCAGGGGACTGCGGCCTATGAGCAATTCCTTTCCTTCTGGAAGCCAATCTCTCTCCACTGTGCTTGAATCTAACCCTGTTCAGCTGAGGCATCACTCTGTATCTACTGACCATTTAATCATGGAAAGAAAAGTTAAAAATTTGTTTTCTTTTAAAGAAACGTAAATGGAGATTGCAAGGCTGGGGCAGGAGGACTGTAAGCTTAAAACCAACCTGGGCAACTTAGAGACTTAACAAGAATCTGTGTTGACATTAAAAATAATAAAGAGCTGGGGATGTAGTTCAGTGCAAAGGAGTTGGGCTCAATATCCCGTAGCACCAAAAAAAAAAAAAAAAAAAAAAAGGTAAATAGAGGACCACGTAAAGGTATGACAAGCATCCCTGCCCCAAAGTCCATGACTCTCAGCCCCCTGCTGAGCCGCACCTTGTTTCCCTGTCCCTCTGGCTCCTGGTACTATGGCTAGGAGTTGCCAGAGGTGTGGCAGATAGCATTTACATGCTGCCCAGAGAGAGGCACACATAGGCGAGGTCTCACTAATGTTCTCAGTCCGCCCTCTTTTGGCTTTGTAAGTCTCTTAAGAACACTTCTTACAGACAGCACCCTGCTGGTCTAGCAGCAGCACAGAACAATGAGGTTGACTTTCATGGTAACGAGAATGACCCTTACTGTAACAAGATGACCAAAGAACTCTGCCCATCCCAAGACAATAGGAAACAGATGACCTGGGGGGGGTTGTTTCCTTTTTTGGTTGGTACATACATACATCTTGTCTAATTCAATAAAACTGCTCTTCTTATGTCCCATTGCTTTTTTGTAGTCACACCTCATTTATAGTCATTAAAATTCACAAACTGCCAGCTCAAAATATTAAAGGCACCAACACTGGAAAAGCATGGCAGGGATTTTTGGATTCTGAGGTAAACTTCAAGATGGCAGCCCTGACCTCACTCACTGTAGAGTTCACGCATGAGCTCGTTCCAATTCTGAGAGAAGAGGGCTTCACCCATGGCTACTGCCACCAGAACACGAGAGAGCAAAGACTTCTCTGGCTTTGGTACTCTCTCTCCTCTGAAAGGGCTTCAGATTGGTACAAGGACAAGATGCACAATGAGACGCCCAATGTGGATGGATAGCCCCAGACGCAGAGCCAGCAGAACACCCTGGAATTCTATGCAGGCCAGAACCAGAGAGAATCAGAGCTGCTATCAGCCACATGGGTCTTCCTCACAGCCCGGCAGCACAGCTTGTTCTTTCACCCTTTCCTCAGTCTAGATGTGAGCCAGGGGAAGCTCTTGAGGAGAGGAGGAAGAAGAAAGCTGGTGAAGGCCTGATCCTAGCAATACGGTAAAAGTGGGCAACAAAAGCCCACAAGAAAATACATGGCATATTTTAAAAATAGAGCATCTTGGGTAAATCCAGATGCCACTCTGAAACTTTATCAAAAATGTAGAAACCACAACATATACAGGTCTACTCTCAAAAATCTAAATGGACATTATAGTTTGCAAGTATCACATGAAAACTTTAAAATTTTAACTTCTTAGTTCGTAGGTTCAATAGACTTGAAAACAGGTCTTACACGTAAAACGGGTTAAGCAATCATTTATAACCTCATGAAAAATGGTCACTTCTAAGCTGCCTGGTAATATCTGAGATTAAACATGAAACCAAACTTTTTCCCTCCACACAAAATCATACAAACTATATGTATACATACATGTTGGTACAGAAATGATGCCCTGACAGAAATATATTCAGCCTTTCAAATCACTGATAAGTGCACAGGGCCACAAGCCAAGTTAACATTCTATCAGGGCCAGAGCAACAGCTCTTCTTTTTCAACACAACTCTGGGCAGAAATTAAACCATGTAAAATAGAGGTGTTTCCATAAAGTTTAAGGTTTAAGGTAAAGAAGAAAAAACAACGATGAGATTCCCAAGAAATCAGGATAATTCCATACTGACCCTGTACTCTGTGAAACCCTGAGATGAACAGTATTCCTCAGACGCCTGCACCTGGACCCAGGCCCACCAGGACGGCTCAGTATACTTCCAGCTGGCTCATCATCAACTTCCTGCTGTATTCATAGGCCAAAAATAATGCCCCATTGGCAGGAAATGCTCGAATCATTGTAGGTTTCAGTCCAGAATACAAGGCTGTGATTCCTAGAAGACAAAAAGCAATAAAAGATTGTGACAATTCTTTTTTGTGGACGCCCCAAAAAGCTGGACGTAGCAGGAATAGTTGTACTTTTAAATTCAGATGATAGTGCTAAAACTCAATAAGTGATAGAAGGACTTACTTCAGATTTCTATAAAAAGACTGACAGGGGCAATACAAGTATCAGCAAGGCAGAGTGATGCATGCACAATTCCATGCCTAATTAACTCCTGGAAGAACACGGCAGACTGCAGCCTGACACGGCCGCACAGAGGCAAAAAAGGAAGCCACGGGCAGCAGCAGGAGCAGCAACACCGAAGTCACAGAACTGCTTCTAGTATAAGCACTGACCACAGCCATGAGGACAGAAGCAGAGAAGGAAGGCATGCATACTTTGTAAAGCTAGAAAATTATAAAGTGTCACACAATTTAAAGGGAAGTTACTACACAGTAAAATAAAAGATAGCTGTGCTCTATTTGAAATGCTCTATTTGAAACATGAATTAAATGTGTCTTGACTTCGGGTGAAGATGGCAGCTGAGTAACACAGCTATACAATGTCTCTTCATGGACTCACTTGAAAAGATTATAACTCAGATCTGCCTATTCAACTTAGCTATGAGAGGAAGGAGAGGCCCAACAACTGAAAGGAGGAACAGGAAGATCAAAACTTCCAAAGACACATGGGAAGTGGAGGAAAAGAGCTGCCCAGGAAATCACTCTAGGAAAACTGAGAGCAGTCCTGAGCCTCCAGCATCCACAGACAAGGAAAGCCCGGAGCCTGGAACCTCTGGTCCAGGTAAGCACAGATCTGGGAGAAGAGGGAATTAACTGTACATGGTATACCCAGCCTCCAAATACAAGCCTGCAAGTAGTGTGAACTGCAAACAAAGTTCCAGCTTCCCCTAGAAAAGGCCTCCCAGAGCCATGATCAGAAGCGGAACATGGCAGTCACAACAGGCAGTGATGTAAGTAGGAGCCATGATCAAAAAAAAAAAAAAAAAAAAAGCCTACGAAGAAACTGGCACAAGAGGCAGCTGTGGTGAAGAGAGAAAGGCCACTGAGCTCCTGAATGGCTTGGGTGTCATGGGAGCACCTCCAAAGGTGGAGAGCCCCACCCTAAAGAGAGAAAAGCCAGGACAGGCAAAACAGCTTTGCTGAGGACCTTGGAGGTGAACAAGATACCTCAGAGGCCATCAGACTGTTAGGTCCTCCCTCACTGCCTACTCCCAGCACAGAACTCAGAGGAATTTAGGCTTCCTCCACATATTCTCATACCCATTCAAAACAAAACCTCTCAGCTAGGCTTGTAAAGTGAAGTCCCTCAACAACAGAAACACGGGAAGAAGACAAGGCAACAGGACACACACAGAAATGCCTGATACAACAGAAGCTAATGTCATGGGCTCTGAAATAATGGAACTCAGGGAAGGAAGTCAAAACGAAAAAAAAAAAAAAAAAGAGTCAAACAGCAAACAAGATATTCTCAAAGAAATGCAAGCAATGATCAGCAGGCTTAAAAAGAAACTTACTAAACAAATAGTGGTCCTCATGGATATAAAGTTTACTGAGCACACAGAAGCCACAAATAAAAAGATGGCTGAGGCAAATAAGGAAATGTGAGATATAAAGGAACAGTTTGATAAAGAAGTCAAGTTTTTGAAAAAAAAAAAACCTAGTTGAAATTTAGGATGTGAAAAATACATTTGAAAGCAGGGGAAGTCAATTCAAACATTGTGAGGATAGAATTTCAGATCTTGATGATAAGGCTGAGGAAACAAATGCTATAATAGGCACAATTCCAAAAATAAGAAATGAGCAAAGTAACTGGATACAACAGCTGGCAGATAATTCAAAGAGAACTAATCTCAGAATCATGGGTGTGGGAGAAAGAGCAGAAGACAGCAACAAAACTATACAGAATTTATCCACTGAAATCATGCAAGAAAATTTCCCAAATCTAGGAAAAGAAATTAATTTTCAGATACAAGAAGCTTATAGAACACCAAATAACCTCAACCAGCAATAAGACTCGCCATGGCATATTATAATCAAAACTTCAGAAATACAACATAAAGAGAAAATTTTAAAAGCAGCAAGAGAAAAACAGCCATTATTTTAAGGCAAACCCATTAAAATTATTGCAGTTTCTCAATGCAAACATTAAAAGCCAGGAGAGCCTGGAGCACAATCTTTCAAGCTTTAAAAGACAGCAAGTGTCAACCCAGGTTGTTGTATCCAGCAAGATTATCTCTGAAAATTGAAGGGGAAGTAATTTTTCATGACTAAAAATCCCTAAAGAAATATGTGACCAATAGTCCAGTATTGCAGAAAATACTTGAAGGACTCTGAGAGACAAGGCACACTAAAGAACTTGGAACACCTAAAGAGAAAAGTAACAAAAAAATAAACATCATTTGATGGTTATCCCACTAAAACAGTACCAGCTTTCTCATAAAATCTGTGATACTTTTCCCCATAATTATTATTTTTATTAGTATATTAGTTTATAAAACATAATAATTATATTAAACATGGGAATTGGTATAAAATCCTAATCTGTGAGACTTTTTTATGTGTATCATGTGTATAGATATTTAGCAAGAAGTGGAGAGGCAGAAAGCAGTGGTTTTGATTTGGGATATTATTAGCTCTAAAAACAGTAAGAGTTGGTAAATAAATAACTCTTGGGGTCTTTACCTGAAGCTGTCATTGAGTGGTGAAGATAACAGGTCACATAGTCCTAGTCCATTGGCTAAGAACTTAATCAGCTATTAGCTCAACCTGTGACTCTTGAATTTTACTTTTTGGTTTCATGCTCTGTAACTAAAGTTGTAACAATTATCTTACTCATTCCTTCCTATTCCTCTTTGGGAAAGAACTCTTTAAAAGATTCTGAAGTAACTAAGTATCCCATTATATCTACTGTTTCATGTGTGATAAAATTTTGAGATAGAGACTTAAATTCATTTAATGTAATGATTCATTTATTTGGTCTTTGATATAAGTCTAGCCTAAGAAATCTGACTGATGTAATGATAACCTGAATGTCTTTTGTATAGCAGCACAATTAATAATAGCAAATCTTGGAAGAAGCCAATATGCCCAAGTACAGATGACTGGATAAAGAGGATGTGGTATATAAACACAACGGTTCCTATCTTAAAATTCCCTTTAGGCTACTTAAAACAAAGAATCACAATAGGTATCAGGTCCAGGGGTTGGGTTAATCATTCTTGAAAATAAACGAAAGAACCTAAAGGAAGGAGTTTTGCAACAGGGAGCTACAAATGTGGATTAGCATGCCCTGTTAGAAAAGGATGAGAGACAGAAAGATCAAACTTTGGACAAGACCAGCAATGAAGTGACCTGTCCTTACACCTGCTGTGTTTCTGCAGTTAGCAGACTCACCTTCATTCTTCACAACACTTAGAATGGTTCCAATAAATCCTGCCTGTTTTCCAGACATGGAAAGAACTTGAATTCTAGATTTGATACAATCTACTGGGTATACCGCTAGCCACAGGCAAATTCCACCAACTCCACCACTTAGCATCAAAGGGACAGGGCCTAGAGAAAAAATGGAGTAAATGGTAATTAATCTCAAGAACAGATGATGTCACATTTCCAGACATCAGTGCTGATAGTAAAGTGAAAAGTTAACAGGCTAGTTCTACAGAACACAATTCTTTGAGAAAACTGTCCAAGCTAAGAACTAAGATTCTCTGTGGTAGCCGATGTCTGCCCGGGCCTCCTCAGAATAAGCACTCAGCTCATCACGCTCCCCCACACAACCCCGCCTCGTCCTGGCTTCCAAGGATTGTTCTACACACAGCAGCATGCCTGCCACAGGCTCGAGGCCAGAAGCATCTAAGAAACCCCCCAGATCTTTTAACTTTCTCACCGTTGAGTATATTAATATTTTAATTCTCCCTTAATCATAAAACAGTTATCTTGTTAAACTACCATAACTCATGATCTTATTAAATTATCAGTTAAATCTGGGGGCATAACTAAACCCAGGACAGATCCAACACAATGACCAAAGTAATATGCTTAAGAAAAACTCATTTTTGTGAGCCAACATTACACACAGTTGTGACAAGCAGCTGAACAGGACAAACTAGAACTATGCTATTCACTGTTCCCAAAATACTATCAAGATTTATTACCATGATTTTTAACCATATTGCACAATTATTTATAGGTGCTTTCCCAATAAAGCTGATTTCTATGTTTTTTTCTTCTAAAATGGATTCAGAACGATTAAGTATTATTCCAGTAAAGAAGTTGGATGCAGCGCTTCAACCTATATTCTGAGGACATTACCATGTCTAGGGGGAGGGTGGTAGCATCCCCTGTTGCCATGTTATCAGCATCAGAACTTTCTGACGCCAAGGAGAGTCCCACAGGGAAGACACAGAACATGTAATCCCCAAAACCCACACCACCTGGAAGCAGACACTATCATACTCAAATGCTATAAATGCAACACAATTACCTAGTTCATCTTTTGATCTCCCTGATGCAAAAAATGATCGGCTCAGCTCATAGCCACCAAAGAAGAAGAAATAGCCGGGAACTTCTCGAAGTAAAGTGCTTGAAAGTCCATGGTAGAAGCCCAGGGGGCCATCCTTCTGAAGAATGCCTTTCACAACAGACCACACTGTACTGGGAAGAGACATGGAGGGAGAAGCACCGTTAGCACCGGCAGGGAAGGAAGGGAAGATAAGGCATTTGTGCCCAGTTAACAGACTTAATCAAACACACATAAGCAGCGCAGGATTTTGTAAACCAAAGAACCAGAAATTCTGAGCATAAAAGACACCCTTCTGTGTGAAGGAAAAATCTTAGAAAAGCATAGAGGTATTTTATAATAAGCTTGGTCACCTAAACTGTTCTTCATAGGAAAATTTTATCTAAGTAAGTGCACACATTTCTAGAAGTCATATTATGAAAGATGAAAAAAGAGCTGCCTCCTGTGTTTCTAATAGTAAGTGTAAGTTTCAATTCTAATACAGAATCATTCAGACTCAGCAAGAATAAAATGGTATTGCACTTGCCCAGGCCCTCAGCTTTCTTTCTGTGCTCTTGCTAGTGTGTTCAGGAGAACGTGCTCAGGTGCTCGTATGCAGTTTTATTTTAGGGCAGAGAAGTAGGCAAAGGAATAAATGTTACTTGAAAGTAAGACAAATTCTGAGAGCTAAGCTAAGCTCTTGCCATGCAAAAGGCACCCAGAACTGAGTTCCTGGAGTAGCAGGGGTGTAGGCAACTCCTTTGAAGCAGACCAGATCCCGGCCCGGAGCAGCCGGGGCGCAACATACTTTGGACTACAGACTTCCTCTTCACAATGACGTGTACCACAGCATGTGTGATTCCCACTGTGACAGGGTGAGAAACCACAGACTCGGTGTGACCTCATCAGTCACTATCCTCACTTTGTCTCAGACAGCGGGAGACTCAACTTGGGTAACAGAGACCACCAGTGACGATCAACCTTGTGAGAGCTTTGCAAGGCTCCACCAGGCATTCATCGGCCAGGCCCTTTGGCAGCAGTGCCATCATTCCACAGGCAAAGGCAACTCAGTAATACAATACACAGGACAGCCTGCACATCTCTGAGCTACCTACCCCGTACACTGGCACCACTCCATCTGAAACCAACCCAATCAGTATTCACTTTTTCTAAGTGTGTCCAAGCCCTGTGGAAATAAACACAACTATTTTTACATTACCTTTGCTTTGAAGGCACATGCAGGCAGCTTTATGGGTTCTGGTAATGTCCTATTTCTTAACTCAGGAACTGGTTACAAAGGCCTTTCATTTTGTGACTGGTTATAGTACCGCATGCTTACAATACATGTTTGTCCAACATACTAGTGCATGTTATGTTTTTTAAAAGTTACCGAAGTTTACATTTTGGGACTTTTAGGCAATGCATAACTGATATAGGTTGGCTGGAGTGAATCTCAAAAGTGCAGAACACAGGGCACTGTTACAAACCCTACTTTGAAAATGGTCCCTCTGCACTGTCTTTCCCAGCAGACACATGGGCTTCACACTATCCACAGCACTATCCAGGACCAGCAGTCAAGACAAATAAGCAAGTTTTGTGATTAATTAGGATAATACATTGCTTTTCACTTCAAATAGTTCGTATTGTGTATGATAATACATTGTCATGGGGGTAATGAGCACCTTCTCAAGACTGAGTTGAGAGTGATTTGGTCACTGAAGAGCAGTCATGCTTACAAGACTTCTAACGAACGTTTTCAGAACACGGGCCCCTCACAGGTACATTTGAAAGACTGAGGAAAGCACAGGGGGAAGCACAGGGAGTCACATTTGGATCTGGGATCATCAGCCTGAGCACCCATGTGAAATCTGGGAATGGGCATCAAATATTCATCTCAGAACTCAAATCAGCACTTAGGAAAGCTCAGCTCTAAGATCTCATTCAAAAGCTGCCTGCTATGCGCCTACAAATACTATCTGTGTACCCAAGAGGACAAAAGGGGGGGTTAAGCTCCAGGCTACCCCACTTCTAGAGTATTAAATACCTGCTTCACACAGCCCATGACATGACTGCTGGACATAACCACCACAGATGATCTATTCAGAAAAGTATCTTCTGGTATAGGAAAGTACTTAAAAAAATACATGGCTTGGAGTAGATAAGTCTGCTTCTGTATATGCTCCTTAGTTGTAACACAACAGAAAACCAGGACCACAGTCACTTAACAAGGAAACAGAGAGCTAATATGGTGCCTGGGCAGCGCTTACTTCTGACTCGCGGCTATCTTCCCTGACATCTCCATTTCACACATGGTCTGCAGTCGGCACTTCACCAGCTCCGTGGGGCAGAGCACCAGCGCGGCGAAGGCGGAGGCGAAGGACCCGGCGGCTGCATTCTGCAGGTCACTGAAAGCACAAGCACAGAAGACTGCTCGCACCAGCTCTTCTGTTCCTTTAGCTGTCACCTTGCAGGAGAGTCGCGTGGGGAGGAGATCAGAGACGTGCACGTGCTGCGGCATATAAGGATCCCATGGGCCTAGAAGGTGATGGCAACACTCCAATTCCCATATGACGGAGAAATAATATTTACAGATGACACATGATGCGACCCAAAGTACACAACTCCTAAGTGGCAGTGAGAGGAATCAGACCCAGTCTGCCTGGCTGCCACATCCAGGCTGTGTTTAGTAGGCACAGGCTATTGGCTGAATGCTTATGTCCCTCACTCCTCCAGTCATATTTTGAGAAACTGACCTCCAATGGGTCCTTGAGAAGCAATTAGGAATAGATGTCAGGAGATCTGTGCCCTTAAAAGATGGGACTATAGAATATACTTTCTCTCTCTGGTATGGGAGCACAGCAAGAAAACACTATCTATGAAACAGAAAGCTGGCCCTCACCAGACATCTAATCTGCTAGAACCTTGATCTTGGACTTTCCAGCCTTTAGAACTGTGAGAAATGTTTGTTATTTAAGCTGTCCCATATGTGGTATTTTGTTACAGTATCCCAAACAAAGACATACAGTGACATACAAAATAAAGTCAAAACAACCTGAGGAAGAGGGGAAAATTACCCATAGTTTCACCACTCAAAACACGTACTCTTAACATTTCATTGTATTGGTCACTAAACTTTAAGTAAAATCAGGTTCCAAGGCCACCTCTTTCTGCCCCAAATCCAATCTGGAGCCACCAAGCATGTATATAACTGCTACACATGAAAACCTAGAATAAATGTTTAACCAAAAGTTCCTGCATTTCAAAAAAAAGTTCCCCATTCAGCTGATGATCTCTTCAGTGCCTCCTAAGGTTTAGTGCTGGAATGTTGGTTCCCAGTACAGCGGTGAGATGGTGAAACTTTTAAGTGGTGGGGCCTAGTGGAAGATGGTTAGAGTGAGGTGGGGGGGAGGGGGGGGGAAGGCTGCTGCCTCAGAAGGCATTAATGTAGTGCTGGCAAAACTCAGGTTTGTTCCCGTAAGAACTGGTCATCATAAACAGAGCAAGCCCCACCTCTGAGTCTCTTCGGCTGCCTGTAACATCACATGATCTGTCCCTCTTCCGCACACATCCATTATGATGCCATTTGTCATGCTGTGTCATAAGGCCAGAAAACGGCCACTAAACCCAACAGATGCCAGAGCCACACTCTTGAACCTCCAGATCTGTGACCTAAATAAAAGTCTTCTCTATATGCTATTCAATCTCAGGTATTCCACTATGGGAACAGAAAATGGAGTAAAAAAATCTCAGCATCAACAATGGTGAGGGCATGAGGAGGAGGCAATGGTGAAACAAGTCTGCATCCTCAGTGGCTTCAGGCAAAATGGCCAAGCTGAGAATCTGAACCAAACCAGGGGATGAAGGCACACAAACACAAAAACAGAAGTATCTGGACTTTGCACTACCAACCCAGTCACGGGAATTAGAATCTAGTCAAACTTCAAGAACAGAAAAGTCTAAGACACTTTTCGCAGGATGTAAGGAAGAGCTCTCTGAGAATTCATGGGGGTCAGAAAAATGATGACTTCCAGCCCCTGAGACAATGTTTCTTAGGTAACCTGCCAGCAACTAGGGTACCACAATCGTGCATGGGCAGGAACCACTGATTAGTTCCTCGTCCATTAAGCGCTGGCTTCCTGTTGTCATTGGGCAGCCAAGAACAAACACCCTCACAGATCCCACAACCTCTAAGGGGAATCCTCAGCTGATTGCCCTCATAGGGAGATCCTCTAGTATCTCTCCAAACTGTGAGCAAAAGCACAAGTGGACCTATCATGTTCAAAGGCCCAGCATGAAACAGTAGTATAAAGGCTGCTTCCCAGTCTAGGTCCTAGTTCATATTCCCTGACACTCTAGCTTTTGTGCCATGGCTGGAAACAAGAGGAGTGTCCGGGCCAAGCTTGTCTCTCACACCGTGAGGTCTCTGAAGAGTTGGCCTGGAGCAGGGCTTTCTCTCAGGAGGAGGATTCTGCTGCCAGTGCAGCAGTATCTTCTTTTTGAACCTGGAGAGTTAGGTCTCAGTAGAGGGAAGTACAAGCCCATGAACAGAGAAGAGGCAGCCAGGTGAACAGACGTCCTTGCACACAACTCTACCATGTAGAAATTGTTCCATGCCATTGAGTTCGCTCCTTATACTTGAGTAGCTTGTCTATTAAAAACCAAAGCTTAGAATGCTTCCTACTGTCTCCCAGCCAGGCCGCAGATCTATATTTGGCTTCCCGCATGGACTCTCTGTCAACCTGGTGACAGATAACTATCAACTGAGGTCATTACCCAGTCTGCCAAGTTTGCTGGAACAAAGACAGAAGGGAATAAAGGTGGAAGTCGACTTGACCTCAGGTACACCGAGGGCTCAGACACGTGAATGAATACGAAGTGCCTTAGCAAGGCCAACTCAGATCTGCAGGGGACTCTGGCTTTCTGATAAAGACTTTTATTTGCCAGTACACAAAATGAGGCATACAGGCCCCCAGTTCCATGTGTAGTATAGATGTGTAGAACTAGAACTGAAAGGGCCACAGACACAGGATGGAGTTTTTAAAGAGCCAACTGTCTGTCATCTCTTCTGAGGAAAAAAAAAAAAAACATGACCTGAGTATTCTTGCTGTGTAAGCACCATCTAGCCAAAGGTCAAAGCAGAACACCACTTAGACTCATGTTCAAACTGGGAACAGGCAAATATTTACAATACGATTGCAGAAATTCACAACAGCTTCTCACAAGCGGTTCTCTCCTTTCACTGCTGTTGCAGATCCTGTCTCTAGATCTGTCCCCTCAAAATAATCCAGAACCTCAGGGTGGTCTAACAGAAAGAAGACTCATTGTGGTACTGTCAGCTGTCAGCACGTATACCTCAGCTGCCTCACCTGCAAGAGAGATGACACACCTGCTTAGCTCCTCTCAGTCATGGTGAGGGGCACACAGACACAGCACACATACCAGGGCTTGGTGGACTCTCAACAGCATGTACCCAAAAGGTAACAAGCAAACACTGTTCTTTAGGGTGAAAAAGAAGCCCCCAAGCTCAAACAAGAATCCAGCGCTGGATCAGACCACATCAAACAGGCTGGTTGCTTCACTGAAGAACTTCAAAGCATCTTCAGCAAGCAAGATGCTATGTACCTTACATGAAATAGCTGCACCCAGAGTGGTTCCTCACCCTTTCCAGAACTCACGAGAACTTCTGGAGGCAGGGTGGGGGAAAATGGAGCTGTAAGTTATTATATGGTCCCTCATCAGAAAATCACTGTGTGTGGACTGTTTTCACTTCAGTCTCCATAGGCTACAAAGGGGTGTGGAAGAGGGACCTCCAGGCCAGTTCTATTATGTGAGGAGCTGGAAGATGCTGTGTCAGTAGACAGTTCACAGCACGTCAGTACACAGGCCAGGGGGAGCTGCTCCACTCTGAGGCAATCACTGTATTCTTCCACCAGACCCTCATGCAGGTGCTCACACTTTCCCGGCTTCTCTCCCACATCAAACTTCCTCAGGGAGGCCAAAAGAGAACTTGAAGTCTCCCGAAACAGAATGGCTCTCCCTTCGCTGAGGAAAAAGCTTCCCCTTCTGCTGGTCTGCACCAAGGTGGCACATTCCCTGGTTTGTGCCCTGCTGTGTCTTTATTTGTCCTTTCTGCCCTCTCCACGGCGGAGTGTCGCAGGATCAGAGCTCAGCAATCCTCTCATCAAATAACTTCTCTTTGGGCCTTTAAAACACAAGTTTTACCCAACATAATAGACTTGCTGCCTACACAAGGGCACACCTGAGCCCTCTAAGCACTTCCGGAGGCCACGTCTATGCACAAGGAACCTACTTTAGTCATGTGGAACCTGTAGTTGCAGTAGAAGAGGAATTTACCAAAACATCAATAAGACTTGTTTCTGCAACCACAGGGCCATTATAATGATTTTAAATCATTTAAGGACAAATGGCCACCCCTTCCAGTGGTTTCTAAACAGTTTGATCACTATATAATAAATACTCCAGGAAAGATCAAGCATGAGCCAAATTCTGATGCTGCCTAATTTTGCCTAAGAAATGGGTCTACCTCTATCTTTCCAGGCCTTTTCTAACCTGTGCTAAATTTCCACATTCCTCCTCAGATCTATAGGACACAGGCCACCTCTTCCAACATTGCCCACTGTGCTGATGGAGTGCAACCTAAAACTTGGGTACCAAGTCACATCCCGGTTTTAGTCTGGTAATTCCACTTATTCGATAAACACCTTCTGGAAGATCTCAGAATGTCAGCACAGTCTCCCCAGGAGTGGCTACATCTCCTCTGCATAATGTACATACCTTTTCCCAGGTTCATCCCATGGTGATGTATGACATCAACAAAGAAGGTAATTATTTTTAAGGACAATGTTCTTCCCATGAGGTATCATTAGAAGCGTGGTCATACAACATTGTTAGTGTATTTGAAAAAGAGCAAGCTGATGGACTCACCTCAGTTTTGCCTGCCGGTCCAGGCCAACCACACTCCTCACCACTTGCTGGCAGAAGCCGTAACACATGAAGAGCACTGAGTTCTCTGCAATGTTGGCAATCAGCGCTGGGCTGGTACCCTTGTAGAAGCCACGGAACCCCACCTGGGAGTAGGTCTTCAGGCAGCAGTCAGTGAGGCCCCGGTACAGGTCCGGGAATGTCTGCATCTTCACCTTCATTGTGTCGAAGGGCTGCCCTGTCAGTACACATGCTGTGCCCCCTGGAGCAGACACAAGTCTCTTCTAGCATGAATCTGCAATCTCCTCAGCTATCCAGGGGAATGAGGGACTGAAGGCCCATTCCAGGAAATTACTGAGGCATACCTCTGTTACTTCTGATCACTCCCCACCCCAAAACCTTCAAGCTGGGTCCAATATACAATTAGAGCAGGCAGGCCTATTTATCTGGCACCTGAATTCCACACTGAAGGGGCTTATGCTGTCAGCAGGGGAAAAATGCATGTCTCACAGTCCAAATCCCAGGCTGCAAAAGTCTAGTATTTCGAAGCCTCAGCAATGGGATCAGAGGGACAGGTGGAGCAGGGCTCTGCTGCCGGCCTCTAGGCAGGGGATGCAGCCTATGAGCCACCATTCCTCATCCACACCCATCTCTCCGTGTGAAGGGAAGGACAAATGGTCTTAGCACAGTGCCTGCTACACGAGTGGTAAAATGCAGCAGTTACTATGTGTGAGGAACAAAAGCCATACAGAGAGAACAGGGACGCCAGAGAGGAGAATGTTCTCTGCCTCACGCCCTGCGCCCTGCAATATGATGACCACCTGGAAAATAACAATGTTAGGCACCAGGAAAGGGCAACAAGGAGCCTCACTAATTAGTCCCCAAAGATCAAAATGGTTGATCCTGTGGAAAGCCTCGTTAATTGTAACTTTCCCAATTAATGATCTGTACTTACTTAGATAGGGAATGGACTTGTTATGGTTTGGATCTGAAGCGTCCCCTAAATCCTCATGTATGGGGAAGCTGACTGGACTGTGGGGGCTATTGGCATCAGCAGATTAACCCATTGATTCCAAGTACTGCTAAGAGGTGGGGCCCGGTCAGGAGAGGACCCATGGGAAATGACCTGGAGGAGAATAAGTCCCTTAGTAGCTCTGCCCTTCAACCTCGTCCAGTTTTTGTTTTTTTTTTTGTTTTTTTTTTTTGCCTGGCCACCAAGGGTTGAGCAGTCTAGGTCTTTGACCAGGTCCTTGCCAATGCCTTTCTGACATGGTCGACCACACACGAATGGACAGAGACCTTCTGAAACCACAAGCTAAAATAAACTTTTCTTCCCTTAAGTTGTAGGCGTCGGACATTATTCCCAGCAATGAGAAAGTGGCTAAAACAGGAACAAAATTTATCTCTGCTTAGCATAAATGAACGGAAATTTACCTGTGCTTAAGATAAGTTTTATAATTATGTTTTTAAACTGCAAGAATATCAAATACACAAAGCCTAAACTACATTTGATTGCTTCAGTAAGAATGAACTATAGCTACTCTGTAACATCTCCAGACTCTGAGCTGGGGTCAGTGCTTTGGGACAGCCACTGGTTAATATTTACTACCCACCCCAGCACCCCACCGGCCTCCACATGTCAGACACCCCCTGCTTATGTCAGGAAACATCACAGCCATGTGATGAGGCCAATAATGGGAGGGAGATCTGATTTCATCAGATGGAAGGGAGGGCTTACATAGAATATATTTTAAATGCAATTTTGTAACTGACTTTATACATGACAACACCTAAGTTGTAGAAAGGAGAGATGGGAGAGGGGCTGCCATTGAGAATGACTAAAATATTTACTGCCAGATAAACCAACTTTTCCAAAGAGTCTGAAACTGCTTAGTGTGTTCTGCTCTGTCTTGCCAAATTATCAAAAGGTCTGAACTCGCAGAACCTAATTAATGATTTTGCTGAAAAAATTACTCTAGTATTATTCTCTAATAGACACAGCGGGGACAGGATAACATATGAAACTATACCAAACTAAATCATCCAAAAATAAGATATGTCTGTCATATTTTTGTCTTTTTTGAGACAGGGTCTACCAAAGTTGATAAGTTGCCCATGCTGGGCTCAAACTTGCATCCTCCTGCCTCAGCCTCCCAGAGTGCTAGGATTATCACGCTCAGCACCTGTCAGAATATTTACAAAGGGTACACACTTTACCTAACATAGATACAGACCCACTAAGTAGTCTTTAAAGCAATAAATTAATACTCTGATGGATTTCCGTATCTTACCTCAAGCAGCCTGAATCACAGGTTACAAGTCAGTGACTTAGCAAGACCGTGTTTCAAAAATAAAAATTAAAATAAAAAATTAAAAAGAGCTGGAGATGTAACTCAGATTAAGGGTTCTGGGTTCAACTCTCAAGATTGTAATAAATAAACAAACCACCACCACGTTCCCCAGCGATGCTTATCAGTAAGGCACACTGTAACAAAGCTGTCACATCAAGAGCTGAGTTGTAATGGTGGAGCTGGTAAGCTACTAGCTCTCAAAATTGCTACTGAGGTTTTCATTTAAGGAAATTTAACCTTTGAGAAACACGTGGTCCCATTTCAGTAATTAGCCAATTATCTATCTTCTGTAAATCCTCCCATCCTAGCTGTCTAGGACTCCACGTCCTTTCCTGGAATGTTTCCTATAGCAAGTACAGACAGGGACAGTGACAGCTTCTTTGCACTTTGGAGAAGATGAATTAGACAGAAAACCTGTCTGGTAGGGAAGAAGCTTTATGTAAAAGAAGAAGGAGAGGCACAAAGAGGCATGCACTTGTGCTCCACCCTAGCCTCCGGGACTGCAGCAGGCTCTGAGCTTAGAATTGCTCCATGGGTGGAATGCGGCCACGAAGCCCCAAGGGGTCCTCTTCATGGCAGGAAAATGCCAAACCCCAGCAGTTTACAAGTCCAAAGAGACAGAGCAGGGAAGCCCCCTAACTACCCCTCACCTCTGGGAAGGCTGCTGCTCCACTTGGCAAAACTAAAGCAAAGAAATAAACTAGAGAGGAAACGAGGAAACCAGGGTCCTGGCCCTGACTTCAGGTCACACAGCTGTGTACATCGGAATAAACCCACTGCCCCTTTGTGTGACTCTTTTCTACATAGATAGCAAGCATTCAAGGACAGCATCCGCCAAGGCCCACCTAGCTCCACCACCCAGACACTGGTAATAGTCACAACCATCAGAGATTGGATAAAGAGCGAACAAACTGCTGGGTCTTGAACCCATCGCTCAGTAAAAGCATGATCTATGTTTTCTTTTGGGGCAGTCAGCGACTTGAAAGTGGGCTTTGCTAAAAATTGTGACTCTTCTCTTGGGTCTACACATGCCTAGTAGGTAACTAACAGGAGACTAAAACTTGATCTTCACCTTTCAAAACTCTGGGTCAAATCCTTCTCAGTTCTGCATCGGGGCATGCTAGTCATTCAGGCAGTTGTCAAAAAAAGGCTAATCAGCCGAAATTTGCCTAGCCTGTCTTACCACCCTTCAAGACAGAGGCACCAGGATACAAGATTTACAACTATGCCCAGAAATCTCCACGGCGCTCAATGTCTAGCCACCCTGGATTCCAGCAGAGCCCTACACGATTGAGGCTGCCGCCAAACCATGAGGATTCCTCCCAGGGAAACCAAACTGTCACAAGAACTCACTCTACCTGAGACACCAAACCAGGAAGGAGGTGGTAATTGCCTAGACTCTGGGCCACCTCAGCTATTCCTTAAAAACTGGCCTCCTACTTTTGTGGGTGGTCCAGGCTGAACCCCAAAGTCACAGGGTGGACCCTCTAGGTATTCAAGCTACAGTATATTGCCTTTTTAATTTTTATTTTCCTTGTTAGGAGACTGGCTTGATCCTTGTCAGAGTTGTGCTTCCCTTTCTCTTCTCTCCCAACCAAAGCTTTTTCCTGCAAATTCATGCTTTAGTTTAATTATATTATCACTAAAGCAAGGATCTCCACTAGCCAGTGGCCCCGGAGCCCTCAGTCAGCCTGAATGGTACGGGTGTCACGGGTTGGGACTGTTGCTTCCCACCTGCACTGCAAGTGACCACACTAGAACGGAGATTCCAAAATCACTAGCAGGTACCTCCCATGGAAGGAGCACAGTGGCACTGCAAGTTGCATTTCCACATCAGCAAGGGGCAGCCTTGTGGGAAGCACTGACAGAAATACCTACCACAGGTCAGCAGGGACACCATCAGGATGTATAAGGGGTTGATAATTTTTTTCAGTACTGAAGATCTAACCCACGGCCTTCCCACTGAACTCCATCCTTCCTTTTTTGATTTTTGAGACAGGGTCTCACTATGTCACTAAATTGCCCAGGCTGGGCTTGAACTTAGGGTCCTCTCACCTCAGCCTCCCAGAGTGCTGGGATTACAGGCCTGCACGCCGGGGTCCAGCTCATACAGTAACATAATTGTTAAATAAAAATGCCTACCAGTAAATGTCTTCTACATCAAGTTCCCAATGATATTGTTATAATCTACACAAACACTGACTATAAAGTGTAAGGGTGGTACCATATATCTGAATGTTTTTGATTCTAACATAATAGAAGGATATAAAGTGCCCAAGACCTTTCCAGTGGTTAAATGCCCCTTCCTGCCCCCCTCCCCACTGCAAACACCAGACCAAGCCCAGGGCATTTCCCTGATAATAAGGGGCAGAGACCAGCAGATAGTGGCACCTTTCTCACAGCAGGCATCGTCCACAGTGTGACTTGGGGGAAGGGAAGAGATGGGACAATACTCAGAGCCTAGAGACCTGCAGCTGTCTTCTGCACATCAAGGAGACTGACCCAATGATACAAGACCAAAGGGCAAGAGGACGCTGGGGTGGGACCAGGCAGGCTTGTAGGCCTGCTAGCTGCCAGGAACATTCCCGCAGTCTCTGAGAGGCCTCCTCGACTGGGGCGCCTTATCAGTGTCAATAAGACGCTGTCTCAAGCCTTCCTCCTTAGCCTACTTTGGCCGACCTTTGATTCATAGAAAAATACTTCTGTTCTTATATAAAGAAAATCTTTTTTTTTCCTAACAATTGGGCAAAGGACAGAGTAAGAGGTGGCAGCCCCCAATCATGATTATCTCTTGATATTGAAGGTCCTACTGCATAAGAGAACACTGGGTCACATACCCTCTGACATCACCAACCCAGCCCTGGAGTTGTAACCATTCCAGGAATCGGTATGGGGACAAAGGCAGACCAGGCATCACTAGGGGAGTGGGCATTCCAACACTCCTCTGGCCTTACTGTAACACGGGGCTCCAGAAAACTATGCAGGCCCAATTCCACTGTTTGCTTCACCAGGCTTCCCTTGTGCCTGCAGCTTAGGGGTGATCTATCTCAAAGTCCACTCATCTGGGGAGCCAAGGAGTGGGCCGCATGTTGCCAGTGCTGGCTCACTCTGCCCTTGGTCTCCCCTTAGCTCAGTGTTCCCAGCAAATCCTATTCCTTCTCCTGTCTTTTCCTGGCTCCAAGACATCATGGACTATCAGTCTTATTTTAAAAGGGGACCCTCTCTCCTTCCCCACCAAGAACCCTAACTGACATTTCCTGGAGAGACAGTATGATGTTATTTCTCTACTGCAAATGATTTGAAGAGTGCCAAGCTGACAGTGGAGTCCAACATCAGCTGCTCGTCTCAGCCAAGTGACAATGACCAAGCGGCTTCATCTCTGAGCTGTTTTCCAGTAACACTGGAGACATTCCCACCTTCTCCCTGACTCATGAAATTTGAATGTAACAGAAATTCATGTACTTTCCGCCGTGCTGTGGACAATATTAAATTTTCATAAAAAAGATTTACTCTGAGATTAAAGCATATTATTTCTTCGGTGACAAAAGATTATTTTCACACCATTTCCCTCCATTTCACTGAGACATACTTAAGAAAGAGAAAGGACTGAGTTTATTCAGGGATTACCTGCAGCCCCAGCTGTGAGGTCAATGGCAGCTTGGATGGCAGGGTTGGATTTCATGGTGCTGCTGGGCTCTGCAGAAGGCAACTATCTGGAGCTTAAGGTAGAAACCACATATCCCTGGAGGAGGCAAGAGGTTACCATTAGTCTGGCCTCCACAGCCCCTGGTTCTCTGTACCTGCTACCAAGTTACTAGCACTGAACTTCTAAGTTCCAAGAAATAGGCTCTTTCCTGCTTCTAAGGAAGAGGGCTCTAGGGGTCAATCAGTGTCCCCACAAAAGCTCACATATCAGAAACCTCTGAATGTCACATTACAGCCTCTGGCAGCACTTCACCCCCACCCCCTTACGAAAACCTTAAACAAACATCAAGGAAGGAGGTCACCACAGACATTCCGAGCCAACTCAGACTAGCTTTTCAGATGATACGGCGAAAGTTCTGTTCTCCAGGCTAAGTCCTAAGTCGAGACAGCAGCATGCAGGCAGCAGAGGTCAGCTCTACTGACTCAAATAACCTCGGGTGCAAATGCCTGCTCCACCAGCATGGTGGTCCCTTGGGCCCAAAAGCTGGATGTTCTTGTCTGTACAAGTAAATAATAAAACATTATGATTCAAAGGCAATCACGGAGCTGAGGCCGGAGGATCAAAGGTTCAAGGCTGCGAGGGCTACAGAGTTTAAGGCCAGCCTAGGCTACATAGCAAAACCCTGTCTCAAAAGGAGAAAAGGCAATCACAAACAGCCACGTGGTACTGATGTGAGCATGCACCATGTGTTCTCAGAAGGCCCCGGCATGGAGTCTTTTGCATTCTTGCCACCGTTGTCTATGTCAGTGCTTCTCAACCATAAATGTACACAAGATTTCCCTGAGGTCTATTAAAATGTAGGTACGAAGACAGGGCCCTAATGAGACCAGGGGTTAGACCCATTCCCAAGTGAGGCAGACAACGTGCACTCACCAATTGTGCTGAGACAACACCTGGGCCACTGAGTCCCAAATTTGCTTGATAAGAATCTACCTGAAGGTTAAATATTCAAATTACTAGGCCTCTCTCCAGGAAATGTTCATTCAGCACATTCAAGTTGGAGCCTATAAAGTCTGGAAGAGTTAGACAAAAACCAACTACTGCTGAGATATGGACTTAAATACTAACTAGAAAAAAAGTGGCTCCTTAACAAGATTAAAATAACCAATTCAGCAACCACTTTGGTTTTTAAACTAACTTATCCACATCAAGGAACACTTTTCACTCCTCGTCATACTGAGGAGGAGGCTGGCGCCAGAGGTGCAAGCCAAGTCCATCTGAACAACGCAGTTCTAAATGTCAGTCAAAAATAACAGCAGGGACCAAAAAGCTCCCTAACCACTTGAAGTACCTGGCCAATGACCAAACTCCAAAATCTTTTTTTTTTTTTTTTAGACATGCTGTAGTCCAGGCTGGTGCTGAACTATGTAGCCTCCCAAGTGCTGGGATTACAGGTGTGCACCCCCATGCGCACCTTCTGTGGTACTGGGGAATGGAACACAGGGCCTTGTGCTTGCTAGGCAAGTGTTCTGACTGCTGTGCTCTTCCTCCAGCCCCAGAACCATCCTTTCTTTATAAAAGAAAAAAAAGGTAAACCAGCAATACCAAAATCACAGTAGCTAATAAAGGCAGATTAGACAAGACCATTGTTATTAATACGAATGGAAAGCACCATTACTAGGTTATGAAGGTGGCCATTCGCCAAGTTATTTTCTTACAAAAGATTACCAGGGTCCTGATCCATTCTCCTTTCCATAAGGAAAAGTGAGGCCACAGAGGCAAGATCTTCTCCAAAGTCACAAAACCAGTCAGCGACAGAGATGCTTCAACTCAAAAGGTCGCGCTGTCAGTTCTATGCCTACAACCAATACTCAATTCCAGAGAATTGCAACCCGGGCAAAAACGGACAGCCCCAACACTCAGCGTCGCACGGGTGGGGGCTGCGGGCGGGAAGCAGACGGGCACATCCAAGGCCGACCCCAGGAGAAACTTCAGTCTGTTCACTGGTAGAGACTTCTTTCCTAACTTAGAAGGAAAAGCACTCTGGATGACATTATCTCCTCCGTGTGTTGCAGGACACGGGTGCGGGCATGCATTCCTTTAAGGACGCCACATTTAAGCACATTCCATCCTACACCTACCTGTAGAATTACAGAAAACAGCGAAAGGTACTAACAGACGAACCAGAACGTGGGCACAAGCGACTCAGATTATGCGCAGCTATGGCGTGCAGAAGCCGCAGAGCTCGGACAGGCAAGGCTGAGCAGAATGAATTAAAACTGACTTAGGAACTTGCTGTGCCACTTGGAACAGGAACACAGGCTTCTAAGTGTCCCCTCTGCTCAAGCTACAGAGGGTCCAACTCCGGGAACAGAAACAACAGCGGGCGCCGCACGTCACGCCTGCGCTCCTCGGAGAGGGTGATTTCTCAGGTGAGCGAGGCTGCCTCCTCCCGGGAGCGCGACCTGTCGGGGAGATCCCACTGCACGTCAGGGCTGCCCGCTGCGGCCGCTCCAGCGCCCGGCTACGCGCGCCCCGGGCCTCGCGGGGCGCGGGGGTCCCCCCTGCTCTTCCCGGGGACTCGCCGACCCCGCCCCGCAGCCCCTCCAGATCCCGGGGCGCGCGCGCGTGCAGCCGGGTGACACGATGGGGCAAAAGAGGACACGGTCTCCAGCAGGAAGGAGGGCGCGCGGGCCTCGGCCAGCCGCCCGGCAGCCGGCTCGGGCACGTGCGCGGCGGCGCGGCCACGTCCCCGCCGCCCGGAAGGTCGCGCCGCCCGCGCGCCCGCGCCCGCCTACCCCGCCGCGCCGCCGGGCCGGCCGCGCTCACCGCCGCGCCGCGTGCCAAGTCCGCCGGGCTGCGCCGCCGGATCCAGGGTCCCGCTCGGCGGCCCGGCGGCCGCTTAACACCCAGTCGCCGCTGCCGGCCCTCCGCCCCGCCCCGCCCCGCCCCCGAGGCCAGCCCGCGCCGCCCCGCCCCGCCCCGCGCCGTCCCGCGGCTCGGCAGCGCCCCGGCGGCGGGAGCGGGCGGCTCCGGGCCCGCCGCGCGCCAGGGAAGCGGAAGTGGGCGCGGGCGGCGCCGAGGTACGGGGGGCGGGGTGGGGGGGAGGTGCGGACCGCGCGCCTCCGAGCCGTCTGCCGGGGGCGGGCAAGGCTGCGCCCCGGGCGGGTGTCCGGAGCCGGAGGACTCGCGTTAACCTTGCTGGAAAGCCGTGGCTGGATATTACCCCTAGTGGAATATCAAAGTACTGACATGGTAATGATGAAAAATAAGCTTATTGTCAGTTTTAAAGAAAGTCTCAGCCTCCCTCCCCCAAGGAAATCCATCCCCAGTGACATTCCAAAAAGTACAGCGGGAATACTAACTCCAAGTCAGCTTCTCTGATCTTGTAACTCCTAGTGGATTGTGATCGTATTTGTGGTTCGTTGGCATTTTAAGAGCTTCAAAATTCCAAGGAAGCTCTTGTGTGCCAGAGTGCCCTAGGCCAAGGAGCCAGCACCCACTCCACCGGAAGGGCTTCGGTTTGGCACAGCCACTGCCACTGCTTTGCTTCAGCTTCCTGCATCTTCATTTAATACACTATTCTCTTCCTCAAAACCTGGCGTTTTCTTTTACAGAAGTCACCTTTGTGTATGGCGCTGGATTCTTGCCAGTAAATTCAGGTACTTGCGGTACAGGAGAGTGACATGACTATTTGATATGACTGAAGTTAGTGTTCACTCGCGTGCTCAATGGAAGAGGCTTCCTAAGCCCTGCGGGGGTGCCATGAAGGTATCCGAGCACCCCGGAAGTGGAGCACTAGTTAGTGCTCTAGAACTCGAGCTTACACAGTTTAGCTACAGGAACAAGTCAGGGACCTTGGCTGACTTGTCCAAAGTGACACGTCATCTAACAAGCCTGCTTCTACCGCAAGCAGCCTGGCAATGCCAATTTAGCCTAGTGTCTTTTGCGAACTATGAAAAGAGGCCCAGAAGATTCTAATTAGGGACAAGCACGTATCTCCTGGGAGAGGTTGGAAAGCGACCTGGACTTGGAGCCAAAATGCTGGTCAAAGTCCCTGCAGAACCTTTAGTGAGTCACTCACCTTTTTTTTTTTTTTTAAACCCAGCCATGCTGACTGTCACCGGCTCTTTTGAAGACCCTTTGCTCCATGAGGCTGCTGGAGCAATGCACCTTCCAATAGCTGGTCCTGCACAGGAGGGTCTGCACCCTCACTGGGCCCAGTCCCAAACCTAACGCTGCTTCTCCTACTTAGTAGCTCTTTTCTGTCTTTCCAGGGTGGCCCGAGCCATCACTTTTTTCTCTTCTCTTCCCCCATCCTTGACAATCTTCACCCGCAGTTCATTCTGTAAACTAAGCAATAGTCAGGACTTTACTCAAAATGTTAACCCTTAATCTACAAAGTATTTTTCTTTACAAATTCTCACACATTTATCCTCAAGTTGACCCGCTCACTGAGTGCAATGCCTAACACAACAGTAGCGGGTGTAAATGAGGACCGGGAGGAAGCCAAGGCATATGCAGCCTTGCCCAAGTAACTTGCCCAAAGTTATGCAGGACCTAAAGGAAAAAGCTAGAGTCGGGAAATTTCTGTCCCACACAAAATGCTGAGTTTTTAATCCTCAGACTACAGTACTACCTCCTGAAAAACTTTCTTTTCAAAGCTTCCTCCTCCAAGAACACGTCTCCTCCCAAGGGCTAGAGTAGGGTTCAGTGGTAGAATGCTGGCCTAGCATGTTCGAGGTTCTGCATCTGGGTCACAGCTCTGCAGTATCTACTGTAATATTTTATAAAATCTCCACATCTCAAAAGTCATCCAACATTGGCTCATTCTGTTAATCTTTAAGAATGGAAAAGTCAATATATAGTTGGTAAAATGTTTAAATCCCCCAAGAGTTCAGAGACCTGATTGGAAAATCATCAGGTTGACACTAAAAATGTTCACACAAATATTTCAGTGATGATAGTTCCCTAAAAATCCTATTTTCTCTTGAGAATAGGGTTTAGTCTGGTTCTGTTTCTGTCTTTGCAATGCTAGGGATGAAACCTTGGAATGTAGGCAAATGTTCTACAACTGACCTACAACCCCAGCCCCATGAGTAGCTTCAGAGACATGAGTCACTACTTCCAGAATACACTGGCTGATCCAACACTGTTTCAGAGCTGTGTTCAAAACAGCAGACAAAGGCGGAGGTAGTAGCTCAGTGGCAAGAGTGCTTGCCTAGCAAGCACAAGGCCCTCAAGCTTGATTCCCCAGCACCATATAAGACAGGCATTGGGGCACATATCTGTAATCTCAACACTTAAAGAGACTGAGGCAAGAGGATTAGTGTGTACTAGAGGTCAGCCAGAGCTATATAGTGAATTAAGGACCAGCCTTAACTAGAGAGAAAGACCCAGTCTCAAAAGGAAAAAAAAAAAAAAAAAAAAAAAAAAAAAAAAAAAAAAAAAAAAAAAAAAAAAAAAAAAAAAAAAAGGCAAGGCAATGCTGAGGCCTTTCTACTCCAGGTAACTGTTTACTAAAATGGAATTACACAACCCAGCAGCATTATTGCAGATGGCAGATGTGACGCAGGTAAGAGGACAGAATGGTTATGTGGAAAAGTGAACCTTTGCTGTATAACAGAATTGCACAATGTTCTGCTGAATGACACTAACAGAAACAATTTGTAACAATTTCAAAGTATGGTAACTGTAGTTGTAAATAAATAAAAACCCCAAAACATCTCTAATTCAAATGTACTTTTAGTTAAAGAGGAAGAAGAAATGATGCTTTTTACACACTTTTGACTCCCATTAAATATTTGTGGCTACTGTTATAACTTTTTGTGTATCATCTTAAGTCTTGTTTGGAATCAGATAGAATTTGAAACCTGAACTTAAAGAAACAGAAACTTAGTTTTTTTTAAACTATGTGGAATAAAGGGGACAAATTTATATCCAATGGAATGGTCATTATAACAATCTTCTGAAGGGAATGAGATTTTCTTTTTCTTCCCTAGACAAATGTTTAATGGTATAACAAAACAAGAAAGAAGGAAAGTCAACTGTCAGACATACTTCATGAATCCTAGATCTGAAAAGTATGTATTTTGTAAAGAGACAAAGTTTATGGTAGCAAAAAATAAAGACCATAAGAGGCTATAATTTTATGAATCATCAATAAGAAGAAATACTATCCCATAATATTAAAAATTATTTTTTCACATCATGTACTTTAGGACAAATTTGGCTGCAAGTAACAGAATGCCCAACTATCAGTATAATAATTTGAATGGAAAAAGAAATCTAGAAGTAGATGTGTACTGGTTAATCTTAATTGTCAACATAACTGGATTAGAGACTCTTGAAGTGACTGGGTTATGAGGGTATTAACCTTATCAATGGGTTAGAGACCAATGATGAGCTCATAGATGAATGGGCTATTTGGAGAAGGAGCCTAATTGGAAGAAGTGAGTCATGGGTGTTCTTGAAAACTATACCTGGTCTCTGGCCCTTTCCTCTGACTCTTCCCTGCTCTCTGCTCCAGGATGCCTACCCTGAGCAGCTCTCCCCTATCACAGCCTTCACTGCGGTATTTCTGCTAACCATGGACTGAATTCCCATGAGCCAAAAAGTTGAAGTTCTTAAACTGAAGATGTCGGGAATTTTGTCTCGGCAACTTAAAAGCCGACTATTCACGCTGAGGGGTTCAGGGCTGACTATTTTAACAGCTGAGCCACACGTGGGTTGGTTTCTCTGTGATTCTCTTGGCTTTAACCTCATGATTACAAGATCACTGTCAGGGCTTTAGCTCACTCTCATATGCAACATCCAAGCAGGAATGAAGCATTATCACATATTTCCTTTTCATCCAAGAAAAATCTCCTCCCCCAAGTTCTCTGTCAAATTCCCCATTGTGCTTTGTTGGCGAAGAACTGGGTCTCACACTTTCCCCAAAAGTAACACTGGAGGACGACATAGTTACTATGATTAGTTAGTTTGGGATAGAGTTCAGCAAACTTGTGAAAAGGACCAGCTAGTAACTGTTTTAGACTTCACAGGGTACGCACTCTGTGGCATCTCTTCAGCTTGGCCACAGGAGAGCCACAGCTGCTGTAGCCACTGGAAATGAGTAAGTATGATTGTGTTCCAATAAGACTTGGTCTTTAGATATTGAAATTTAAACTTCATATAATTTTTACCTCTCAAAACATTATTCTCTTAACTTTTTAACTTCTGAAAACTATTTAAAAGTATTTTTATATTGTGAGGCCAGCAGGATGCAGTTTGTTTGCCCCTGGCACACAGCATGGATGATTTGTCCCCTTGGGACTCCAGGAAAGGTCCAGTTTCCCTGAGATGTTTACTCACACCTGGAAAGAAAAGAGGAACTGTTAGGCAAATTAGCTAACCAGACACATTTCTATCAGTGTATTAAGATTTCTGTCTTGAGGCTTGAGGAATGGCTCAGCAGTTAAAGCACTTGCCTATCGAGTGCTTAGATAAGTGCTAAGTACTTGAGTTCAATTCCCCAGGACCACATTAGCTAGGCGTAGCGGCACATGCCTGTAATCCCAGCACTCAGCAGGCTGAGACAGGAGGATTGTGGTGAGTCCAAGGCCAGTCTGGGCTCCACAGTGAGTTCAGGACCAGCAGTGAGACCCTGTCTCAAAAAAAAAAAAAAAAATTCTGTCTTAGTTACTTTTCTTTGCTGTGACTCAATACCCAACATTCACAAATGTAGGGGAGGAAAGGTTTATTTTTGCTCACAGTTTCAGAAGGTCACAGTCAACTCGGGAAGATGGCAGCAGTGGAAGTACATGGCAAGGCAGAGGTAGATAGAGGCAACTCCTCACAACATCATAAACAGGAAGCCAAGTCCCATCAAGTCCAGTCTCTCCCCAGAGTCTTTCTTCCTTCCTTTTATATAGTTCCAGTTCCCAGATGGGCCTCCTACATCTGGGTGAGTGTTATTCTCTGATTCATTGGCCCACAAATCATTCACACTCTAATCCAGGCTGGTTCCTAACTGCCTATTCTAGGTGTGATTCCTAAACCCTAATCCAAGTGTGGATCCTAATTGCCTCAAATTAACATAATCTCTACAGCGTCACAGTATCTTAGTTACTTTCTCATTGCTGGGACAGAATACTTAACATCCACAACTTTAGGGAGGAAAGATTTATTTTAGCTCACAGTTTTAGAAGATCTCGGTTTATATATTGGTTTCTGGCAATGTTAGGAACACATGGTGCGGTCCACAGCTGAAGAGCTTCTCATTACATGGCAGAACGCAGCTATGTCTGAGAAAGCCAGAGCCAGCATATGCCCCAAGCATCTGCCCCTTCTAGACAGGCCCCACCTTCCAACAGTACATGTTATCATCGGTATCCCACCACATCCAAACACATGAGGCTTTTGGGGAACACTCCAGATCCAACCCACAACATAAGGATATGGGATACAATGGCTAGTTCACCAAGAACAGGAGTCATGTAAGACTCAAAGGAAAGCCTGAGAGCTGGTGATCAGTACTGTTATGGAGGACAGGGAGAGGACTGTGGCTCTTTCAGAAATGATGGAATGGTTCTCCAGGGACACAGGCACTGTGAAGACACAGTGAGGTAGGACACAACTTCCTAGGGCTCAATCTGCTGTTTGGTTTTCAGTGCTCCTCTCCAATGCAAGTGTCATATTCCCTGATGAATGGAGTGTTGGATCTCAAGGCAGCTGTGCTCTCTTTGGGGCATCTGTGTATGGGCTGATGGGAAACCTTCAGGAAAAGCCCTTTATGTAGCTGTGGTCCCTGATGTTCTGCATTCGATGGCCAAAGTGTCATACAAAGCACATTCAATCTACTTCATGTAAAACAATCTTTGCAAGTCTGCACTTCCAAATTTCAGTTCATTCAAATTATACTGATTCAACCAGTTTATTGAGTTTTATTTATACAACATGCCTGCTTGATGGAAATTACTGTGCCACACAATGTGTGTTTGCACTTTTTCTGGGCACATGAGCTGTCTACCATCTTGACAAGGGTCATGTAACATGGCCTTATTAAACCTAGAATACACTGTAATTTCACTTAAACTTATATGATCATTTCATAATCCAAAATATGCTATTACACCATGATATTAAAAATATTTCCATGGGCTGGAGGAATACAACAGTGGTTAGAGTGCTTGCCTAGCAAGAACAAGGCCCTGAATTTGATTCCCCAGCATAATATAAGTATGGGGTGGTGGCATGTACCTGTAATCCCAACACTTTGGGAGGCTGAGGCAGGAGGATTGCCATGAGTTTAAGGCCAGCATGGAGTAGGTAGTGAATTCAGAACCAGCTTGAACTACACAGCAAGACCCTCTCTTAAAAACAAAAACACGGGGTAAAAAAAGTCCTTCGGTCAGTAGACAACCTGAAATTTAGATATTTTGTATTTAAATATATGTATGGCACTCATCACCAGACAGACACTTGTAAACATTTTTTAAAGTGCTCTTGTTAGGCTGATGACGTTGGGCAAATGCAGCTGATCTAGCCACTGAAAGGGCACATATCTATTTATTTATAAGACAAGGTCTTGCTCTGTAGCCTAGGCTGGTCCTGAACTTACTGTGTATCTCAGACTGGCCTCAAACTCACAGCAAATCCTCCCTAGTGTTGGGATTAGAGGTGTGCACCACTGCAGGGAGTTTAGGTGGTGCTGGGCGATCGGGGCCTTGTGTGCACTTGACAAGTGCTTTAAACCTGAGCTATTCCCTCAACCCTTAGAAAAAAATTCCTCTGGGGTGAGAATGAGGGGAAAGATAAGGCTCTGGCTGTGTTGGCTCTAAGTACCACCCCGCCCCCTTCTTCTGCTTCTCAGCTGGCCTGTCATTCATTCTATGCTTCACATGACTGCACCCACCAAGATGTCCAAGCACATCATTCTAACCCACTTCTTTTCCCTACATAGTAAAACATGGTCAATCTTCAAATGAAGAGCCATTATTCATGTCTGGTCCCTCTGTCCCATGCTAAGCATGGGAAATGTGGAAATGAAAAGCAACCCTCACCCCGAATCCTGCCCCAATCCCACCCCAATACCCGTATCCCGGGAGCCTCTGCTGCAGGGAGCCAAGATGGCTCACTGGGAACGCTGAGGCACGCACAGGGTGACGCACATACCCAACACTGGAGCCAGGAGAGGTGGTGGGGGGGGCAATGGGCCACACCTTGGGCAGGACTGAAGGAGCTGAAGGAGAGGCAGGAGGGGAGGTAGCTCACAGGAGGCTCAGGCTGAGTTCCCGGTTGGATGAATGCAACAACAGGGGCAGTAGGGGGTGCCATTGAATCGGTTAGCCTTTTGAGCACTCTAGGGATTAACTACATCCCCACCCGGCCTTTAAATTTTTAAACTGATTAATTATGCCTAATTTTTATTAGTGTATGTTTGCAATACATTAGTTTTTGGAGACTGACCCATGGCCACAGCATATCTTGATCACTTTGATCCCTTTAACTGACTCCCTATCCGACCCTCTCCCCCGCTTCTCTGTCTTCAAAAAAACTCTATTTTCTGATTTTTCTTTTTCTGAAATCTTTTATTTATTTGTCTTAGGATTCTCACAGAAGAGAAACTATGTGATATATTGCTTTTTATCTGATTTATTTCACTTATGATATGGTCTTATGTTCCACCCATCTTCCTAAATGACAGGATTTTCTTCTTTATGGTTGAATAGTACTCCATGGTATGTATGGACATGTGGGGAGGTCACACAAATCAGAAGTTGAAGGCATGGACTCTGAAACCCAGCTCCATCCCGGAAGCCCGACTTTCCAACTGACAACTCTGTGACACAGAACAGCTTCTGTGGGCTTCGAATTCCTTGTGCTAAAATCGGGTAGGGGGCTGGGTGTCGCTCAGTGGCAGAGTGCTTGAGTTACAAGCACAGGCCCTGAGTTCCATCCTGAGAAAGGAAAACAAATAAAAAACAGGTGGAATGGTGTTATCTGCATCATAAAATTTTATGAAGATAGCACATATAAGCAAGCCCTTATTCCAATGTCTAAGACAATGTAAGTGGACAATAAATGCTATTTTTTATTATTGATCACCGCAATTAATAATTAGGTTTGTTGTTTGTCTCTTTTAATAGTTAAGAGATAACTGAATGAATTTACTTTGTCACAGCAAATGGAGTTAAAATGTTAGTATTCGGGCTGGGAGAATAGCTCAGCAGTAGAGAACTTGCCTAGAGGACCCAACACTACAAATATATACCCGGCCATGGATGATGTACTGGGCACTGTTCTAGACTCGAGGGACAAAGCAGCAAACCAGGCTGGCCAAGGTCCCTGCTCTCCTACAGCCCGCATTCTAGTGGGGAGCCTCACAATACATAACCAAGGAGCAGGAAGAACAAGACCCAGAAGCCCCACTCTGAGATGTCTCAAGTCTCTACGACAGTCTACTGTCAGGCACTTAATGAGTGGGGAGGAGACAATTTCAGGTAGTGCTAAGTGCTGGGAAGAGGAGGACAGAGGGCAACAGAACAGAGCAAGAAGGCTGGACTCTCCAGACGTGGTGCCCTGCAGAGACAGAAACTAGGCAACCAAACTGCAGGGGCACAAGGGAGTCGACTCTGGGATAACCTTTGGGAAGAACTTTCCAAACAAAAGAATACTTCATTCCAAAGGTAAAAGTCCCAAGGCAGAGGGTGCTGTGCTTATACAAAAACAGAGGGAGGGCCTTGCCGCTGGGCCCCAGTGACCAATTTTTACTGCACCAACAGCAAGCAATCAGCACCCATACTATGCTCAGCACCCTCATAAGCACTATGATATATTTTAGCCCTTTCAATCTTCACAGCAACTCTGTAAGTTAAGGTTCAATCCCCAGCACCACAAAAGGAAAAATATCTTAGGATTACCATTTGAAACATGCTCTAATTAACATCTGTAGGCAGTTGCCTCAAGTTTCCTGCGCTCTTCCCCACTGACATCAGAAACACAGCTCTGCTGACGCCAGCACTGGCGCTCTCAGCTGAATTTCAACATGTCGTCGTCTCTGGCTGGAGTGAGGCCCCAGCAGCCCAACCTGCCACTGAGCCAGAAGCAGGGCAGGGGCACTGCCGGGGTCGGATATGTGGCCGGCACTCACTGCCCATGTGCCCACTCCTCGGACTCTCACTTTTCCCACTTTATATTATCCCTGCACGTCCAGCCCACCTCGATTATTACCATAATGATCAAATCAAATAATACATGTGGAAGTTCTCCACAAATTTTAAATAAATGGAAATACGAAGTTCTTAAAAGACCATCAGGTGGCTCTGAATAAGAAGAGGAGGAGGAAGAAGTCATCATTAGAGTACAGGGTGCCCCAAAATGTACCATACATACAAAAATAAAAGTATGATGTAATATTACACTTGGTTTGCTGAGAATGAATTTGCCACAATATTTGAAGTAAAACTAATGCTCCACAGAGACCCTGCCTCATAAAAAGAAAACCTAACACTCCGACAAAAAGCAGGCAAGAACCAAATTCAATGCACAAGGCATTCTAAAAGTCGCCATACCTAGGAAAAATTAAACTTTTGGGACATCTGCAGACTGGTGACATAAAGGTGCCTGATTAAAAGTTTGCTAGGATAATGGCAGCAAGTTCTCAAACATGGCCCCAACGAGCCACCCCTGCTAGCATCTGCAGGGAAGTCTAGCTTCCCCTTTGGACTCGGGGCTGGCCCGACGATGTGTTTTGCACCAACACAACGCAGCAGAAGCCATGATGTGTGACTTCCAGTGTTGCGCAGCGCTGGCTTGGGCCTCGTGGAACACTCACTCCCAGGCAAGTCTGCTGCTGCCTATTGGGTCCAAATATGCTGAGATGCCGAGCCAGGAGGAAGGCCAAGCTCTTCGGGCAGAGAGGCCAGGGGGCCAGAGTAGCTGCACAGCCAGCCTGTATCTTTCCTATTCCAACAGAGGCTTATGATTTGTGGGTGGAGAAACCATCCTGGACATCCAGCCCAGATCACTTCCTGTAACCACCCAAGAGACCCAGGTAGGGATCCTCAGCTGAGCCTAGCCTGGTCAGAACCATGAAAGAAGTAATATATTGCTATTTTTAACCACTACGTTTTAAGGTGGTATGTTGAGCAGCAACTGACAACTGGTACACAGGATGCTTTGGAGCTTTGCTTCTGAGGGTCTGTTGGGGTAGTTAACCTAGAATTTTATGGGATATCTAGGACAAGATCGCAGATCCATCATAGGACTGATTTCAGATGATATGCAGCCTCTTGTCAAACATATGTTGTTTCTAGAAGGTATTGCAAGGAGTCATGGGAAGAAGTGGCAGGTGAGTGGATATCAAAATGGAAAGCAGGAAGAGACACACCTAGAAGTATGTTTTACAATCTGCTATGCGTTTCTTAACCCGGCGAAGATGACAATCAAGATTAGCAGTCACATTAGGCCCAGCTGAATCGCTCGGGATGGTCTCAACCTTCCTCCCACCTCAGCCTCCCCGACAGGTGGGATTACAAGCGGGTACTATTAGGACTAGAGGAATGGCACAGTGATTAAACTGCTTGCCTTGCAAGTGCATGGCTCTGAGTTCATATTCCCCAGCACCACATAAAGCTGGGTGTGGTGGCACACCCCTGTAATCCTAGCACCTGGAGGCTGAGGCAGATGGACTGTCCTGAGATCTAAGGCCAGCCTGGGCTACAACAGTGAGCCCAGGACCAGCCCGTGCTACAGAGCAAGACCCTGTCTCAAGAAAAAAAAAAAAAAAAAGCAGGTACTATTGCTTCTGTCTTCTCCATGGTTAACCTGTGTGAATAATTGGGATGGTCCCATTTGTTATATTTTTATTATAATCAGATTATTTAGATATTTATATACAGTAAGAGTCGCACTTTATAGGTGTTCAGACCTATGAGCTTGGATAAGTGGAAAAAAAATCTTATAACCACCACCAAAATCAAGAGAATTTCAGTAATCCCCCAAAGTTCCCTCATGCCCTTTACTGTTGATCTCCTCTTTTTGGCCCATCCTCTGTAACCCCTGATTTGTTTTTTTTTTTCTGGGGAGGGTGGATGTGGATGGAGATCAGGGCCTTCACGCTGAGCTATACTCCAGCCCATTTTTATTTTTAATTTGGAGAAAGAATCTCAATTACTCACTAAATTGCCTAGACTGGCCTTTAACTTATTTCTTTTTCTCTTTCTTTCTTTTCTTTTCTTTTTTCTTTTCTTTTTTGAGACAGGGTCTCACTCTGTAGCTCAGGCTAGTTCTGAACTCACTACACAGCCCAGGCTGGCCTCGGACTCACGGCAATCTTCCTGCCTCAGCCTCCCAGTGTTAGGGTTATAGGTGTGTTCCACCATGCTATTTATATAGTTCTAGATAAGCACTTTAACTCCTGAACTATAACCCCAGCCTCTGGGTTTAAATTTATAATTCTTCTACTTCAGCCTCCCAGAGTGCTGAGATCACAGGTCTGTGCCACCAGGCCCAGCACTTGATCTGACCCCATCCCAATGCCATTATGTGTAAGTGCAATCCTACAGTGTGTGGCCTTCTGTGTCTGGCTACGTTCAGTGGGCATAATGCCTCTGGGATTCATTCACATTGTTCCAGTTTATTTAATACCATTTATCTATTTCCTCCTTTCCTTTCATCCCCTTCTTCCTCTTATCCTCCTTTCTTCCTTCCTTCCTTTTCAACCCAGAGCTGTTCACATGCTAGACAAGTCCCCTACTATGGAGCTACATTCCTCAACCTTCAATTTTGCTTTTTTTGTATCCTAAATGCATGAAGTGTCAGGAATAGTGAAACAAGCCACCGAGCCAAGGCTGTGCTTTGTAAAGCTTTATCTGAGAACTACCTGCATCAGAATCACCTGGCGTCCTTGTTAGGCTCTCTGATTCTGATCTAGCAAGTGAACCCAAGCTAGTCAGTAATGTGCACCAACACATACCCCTCCCCTTGATTTTTACATAGGACTAAATCCCAAGACTTTCAGAGATTCCAGAATGAACAAGAGAACTGAGTTAGGACTGTAGTCCCAGCACTTAGGATGATGAGGCAGGAAAATCATGATTTTAAGGCTAGCTCAGACTACATACTGACAAAGAGTATCAGAGTTAGCCTTGAGTTTGAATGTGGTTATGCCATTTACTAGGAGTATTAAATTGGTCAAATTATTTGACTTCTCTGCGCCAAATTTTTATGCTTAGAAATGTTAATATACTCACTTAAGCATGTATTATATGCTGGATGTAGTTCTAGAAACCAGAGTTACAGCAGCAGTAAGACAAAGACTAGGCCTGCACAGACATATATGTCAAGGCAAGAGAAACAGCAAGCACTTAGGTGCATATATACATAATCTCAGGTAGTACTAAGTACTCTGTAGAAAATGAAGCAAAGTTTCAGTATAAAGGGCACCTGTATTAAATCACTGAGGGGTCTGGGCTACTTGGAACAAAGGGCCTCCAAGTATAATTAAACTGTTTTGTACATTTGCAAACTGTCTGAGGTGGGGAAGGACATGAGGAAAATGGCTTGTCATCCTCATTTCTTTCATCTCTCATCACTCTACCTGCTTTGGATCTGAGCGTGTCTGTATTCCAGCTAGGAAACAAAAAGATAAAATGGGCAACGTGTGCCCATTCATGAAGCGGGCAACACACTTGCTCAAATTCTACTGATGAGAACTTTGGTTCACAGCATATCTGTGAGAGGCTTGGAAATGTAGTCTCCACCTCCGTGGCCACATGTTCAGCTAAAGCTCCAGAGGAAGAGGAGCCCAGATATGGTTGTCTCTTGCTGCAGTCTACACCAGACAATGTGGCTGGATGCCTCTTTAACCAGACTAGTGAAAGAAGCCCTCTTTCTTTCGAGGTGTGTTGGCATATGCCTAGAATTCCAGCACTTGGGAAGCTGGGAAGGAGGACTGTTGTGAGTTTGATCCAGCATTAGCTACATAGTAAGTTCAGAACCATTCGGTATTCAGAATTACAGAAATTCAGTCTCAAAAAAATAAAATAAAATAAAGAATTGACTCCTCCGTGAGGTGTAGTGGCCCATACCTCTAAATGCAGCTACTCCAGAGGCCAAGGCCAGCCTGGCCAATTTAACAAGACCCTATCTCAAAATAAAGGGGGCTGGGGATGGAGATCAATGTTCCCTGGGTTTAATCCTTAGTATCACAAAAAGCCCACTTTTAGCACATAATGGTCAAAAGAGCCAGGTGGTAGTGGAGAGGAGAATTTCACTTGGCACCCCTCAACTTGTGACACTCGGCCAGAAACTTTCACACCGGTCTCAGCCTACACACCCCCATGAAGCACCGAGTCAAATTACTGGGTCTGTACTGCCTTGGAGTAGATAAGAAGCAGGATCCTTGGGAAGGACCTGCCCCTACAGAAAGTGAAATCCAGGTGGAAGGCTCACCCTCCTTTGTCAAGAGTTTGGTTTTGTTTGTTTTTGTGTTGTTTTGTTTTGTTTTAATCAATGTAAAGGGTATATAAGAAATCGAAAGAAAGGACCAAGGCACCGTGCTTGCCGTGCACGTTTAAGGCCCTGGGCTTATCCCCCATCACTGGGGGAAGAGGAAGCAGACGTTACATGCAATAGTGATGGGCTGTTTACTATACTCATGAATGGCCTTGTCATCAAATAACAAATTTCAAGGAAAGTATGTCTTATCTTACTGCTAATATTTTATCTCTTGATCTGGGTGGTTGTTTACAAGCATAAATTAAACTTGTGATCCTTTCCTAAGCACATTTCCATCAACACATTTGTGATTCATGCACTTTTCTCTACTTAAAAATTTAGAGAGTACCATTGTTTTGGACTAATTTGCACTAGGCTCCAGCAGACCAGACTAAACCAGAATGGAATTACTTATGCTAAGTGTCAAGTAATCAAACAATTTTTAAATGGCCAGGTTTCCAAAAACAGGTGTTTCACAGTAACCAATCAGGACTCTGTTTACCTGAGCCAGCAAGGCAGGTACAACCCTTGGATTTAGCCTTGTTAGGGAGTAATTGAGAAGATCTGCTTTCATCCCTTCTTTTCTTCCTCAAACCCATCTGCTGGGTGGAGAGAGCGGGGCTGGGGGACGGGGGGGGGGCACAGCTCAGCAGTTAAAGAGCTCCCCCAGATAGAGCAAGGCCCTGCATTTGATTCCCTAGCACCACATGAGCCAGGCGAGGTAGTGCATGTCTATAATGCCAGCACTCAGGAGGCCGAGGCTAGAGGATTTCTGTGAGTTCCAGGCCAGCCTGGGCTACATACTGCATTCAGGACCAGCCTGGACTACTGAAGGAGACTCTGCCTCACAAAACAGACCAACAAAAACACCTCACTGCTTCTGCTCAGCACACTGGAACACTCGTTCTCTGTATAGTCACAAGTAGAAGTCTTCAGTTTGTTGTGACTTTGGTTTTTTGACAAAGTTACATTACAATTCTTTTTGTTTTAGTGCCGGTCCCAGGGGTAGCATGGCTGTAGTCCTAACAACTAGAGAGGCCAACGTGTGACCAAGTCCAGCCTGGGCGACATAAGGAGACCCTGACCAAACTTAAAAAGGGTTGGGGTAGTAGCTCAGTGGCAGAGTGCCTGCGTTCAACTCCCAATGCCATGGGTGTAAGGAACACAGAGTAGCTTAGGACATTTTCTCTGGGCCATCCCACAGTGGCAGGGCCTTGGGTCTTGCCACTGTGGCCTTGAGCCTTTCCATGGTAAATACAGTTGTGCTAGCTTGGCTGGGCCGGGCCATCACCATGTTACACCTGTGACCCCTGCCTGTTACATTACTGCTAAGCAGCATGCCACTTCCTATTACTATGTACGTAAGCTCGGAGTTTACCTCTTGCTGAGGGGACAGATCTTGGGGGCAACTTGTGACAACTTGTGACAGCGCTATGAAGTGACCTGAAAGATCATTTTGTGGAGGCCTGCTGTGCATTCTGTTGCACCTGAAAAAAAGTGACTGGACATGCTGAAGTGCCTCACTTTCTCTTCAGGCTGACCAGACTCACTCCCTGTGGCCCCAGGGGTAGCGGGTGTGGCTCCAGGGGTACAGTGCTCAGCCTCACTGGTCAAAGCCCTGGGTTCAATTCTCCAGCACCACGTAAAACAGGCATGGTGGCACACACCCTGTAATCCCAGCACCCTGGAGGCTGAGACAGAAGGATTGCTGGGGGTTCAAGGCCAGCCTGGGCTCCACAGTGAGTTCAGGACCAACCTGTACTACTAAGCAAGACCCTATCTCCAAAAAAAAAAAAAAAAAAAAAAAAAAAAAAAAAAAAAAAAAAAAAAAAAAAAAAAAAAAAAAAAAAAAAAAAAAAAAGAAAAAGAAAAAGAAAAAGAAAAAAAACAAAAAGAAAAAAGGAAAGAAAAAGAAATAGTTTATTTTAAAAAATAAAATGAAGTAAGCATTCCCACGTGCTCTATGGCCATCACGCACAGTCCACTGACTGTGGTTAGTGGACTGTAGACAGATCCGCTCAGTATACAGCTGCATTTTTCAGCATCAAAGAAACTCACTTTCCAACCGAGGTTCTGGCTTGAAGGCACAGAGCCAAGGCTGACCGCGACAACATTCGGTGGCCAGTGGGAATTCGGGGCAGCGGCTGCGTTTCCGCTGTGGCGCTGTCGCTGTCGGGCTGAGGAGCCCTGGGTCGCTTCGGGTCACCGTCCACACTGCCTTCAAGGGGGCAGAAACACGCCACGGCTCTCTCTTCCATCTTTTTATCTTCAAAGCCATTTTTGAAAATAAAATATATGCTTCGTGTTCTGACACCGTATCAGGAATAGAGATTGATAAAAGTAAATTCTAAAAGCAACCCAGGCAGCCCGTTTATGATATTTAAAGGACACGTTGGTGGCTACGAGTTGTCTTGAGAGTATTATGAACGAGGTGAAACTTTTTCCCCCAAACAACGCGCAGTAAGACCAAATCTCCGCTTCCTCTTACCGTCGCCCACTGGCGGCGCTCACGGCGGACCCACTCGCGCCACACAGCCTCTCGGCCCGGGACCGCCTCACCCCGGCCCTTCCCGTGCCGACTAGAGCCGCCCCGAGGGCGGAGCAAGCCGCGGGCCGCTGGCTCGGCCGCGGGCGAGCCCGGAACGCAGTCGCCGGCTTCTGTTCCCGACCGGAAGCGGAAGAGAGAAGTGCGCTCCAGCCACGGGACCGGAAGGTGAGCGAGGGAGACTGTTTTGCGCAGAACGCGCCTATTTAGTCTGGTTTTCTCCTCGATGATGCTTCCGAGGGTCTCGGCTTTGCTCCCTCTTCGCCCCCTCGCCCGCCTCCCTTTCTACTCCGGCAGCCCGCAGGAATCGGCGGCCGCGAATGTGCTCCTGGCTGCGCCTTCCGGGACGGCTACCAGGTAACACGTTTGAGAGCTGCTGTCCCCGCGGGTCTGCAGGCCGCCCGCGGCCCACTCCGGCCACGCAGCCGTTGTTCCGGGCTCGCTGGAGCCGGGGGTCACCTGCCGAAGCGTGGCAGCCGCGGCTGTGCGTCCGAGGCGCCAGGTCCCCGGAAGATGGGTGGTTCCCAAGGTCACGGTGCGTGGGGAACAGCCCTAAGGTCACGGTGCGTGGGGGACAGCCCTAAGGTCACGGCGCGTGGGGACAGCTCTGATGACGGGCGTGCTGCCCTTTTTTTCCTCTCAGTCTCATTCCAGCTCTAGAACCGGAGTTGGTTCGTTTTTGTTTTGCCCCCCCTAGAGTATTTTTTTTTCCTGGTCTCATTCCTGCGTCCTTCCTTTATTCCTTAGTTCTTTATTTTCTCGCTCTTCCCCGGACCTCACCCCCGTGGCACTGAAGGCGGGCCGAAAGCCGTCATACTGAGCTATGCCCCCAGCCCATTTTTTTAAAAAAGTTTTTGTTTTGTTTTAGACAGGGTCTTGCCAAGTTGCCCAGGGTGGCTGGGCAAGAGAAGGGAAGGATTTGTAACTTTGTCAGCATATGTATGTGCACAAAATACTCAAGATCAACGTAAACTTTATGTTTTGCACGTTTACATATCAATAAAATGGGAGAAAAAGAATTAATAAGATGTGACATACAAGATAATGAAAGAGGTCATAAATAAAGCAAAGATTTCAGCTGGGTAGTGAGGATTTCCTTAATGTGAATGAAAGAATGAGGAGCAGGTTTGAGAGAGATTTTGACATGTGTCCTAGTTTTTTTAATATACATAACCTTTATAGTAGGAGATCCACAGAGTAAAAAATAGAAAGTCTGAGGGGAGAGATCTTGAATGTAGTTTTGAGTTTATTACGTTTGAAGTCATGACGAGATGTGCTCAGCCAGAACACTCAGGTGAGAGGCTCGGGCCAGAGTTCTAGACATACAGAATTTACATGATTTTCCTATAATACAAATATTTTTATGAATGACTCAAGTAGTCTAGGAAGGAAACATTGTTTACATATACATATGAGGTTCATTTTTCTGGTCGCTACCTTTTTAAATACCTGTAATATTAACTTTCCAATATAAAATAAGAAATTGGGATTGTCTAGTACATCAAGTAATGCTGCAGTGATGGTCTCATGTCCTAATTATAAGAATACCAGTTGTGCAGTTCATTTTTCATTCTTGTTTTCAAGGGCCTGATATAGCCTTTGGCATTTTCATAAGCATGTCAAATTGTTTGTTATGACATTTTTGCAAATTGGTATTTCTCCTTTACCAAAGTATCCCTACCCTCATACTACTATTTGTTAACTTTGAGAACTTGGTATAGTACTCCAGGGTCTGATGTGGGGATCAGACTACATCAGAATCAACTGAGGTCTTAGTTAAAGTATAAATCTCTGAGCCAAAGTTCAAACTAACAACTAGGTATTTCAGGAATCTATGTTTTAAGTACTCTTTCTAGAGAATTTTCATACCTTCTATCGAGCCTCTTTGAGCAGCAGTCTCTTATAAAATAAGAATATAAAAATCCATTCTGTAGGGTTTTTGGATTCTACAGCATAGCTGCCCTAACGTGCTCCTCTGACTAACAGCGTCAGCATCTCTTGCCAACTTAAGAAATACAGTTTTTTGCATCTCTTCCCAAGCTGCTGAATGAGAATTCTTTGATGGGATGAAGGAATGTTTTTACCAAGTCATATAGACAGTTCCAGTGCACATTCAAGTTTGAGAAGTTGTGCTCTAGCCTGTTAGCTTCGTGGAGGTAGGGGACTATTAAACTCTTTTACTAAGATATCGTCAGTGCCTCATATTGTCCCCAACCCAGGGCACATAGTCATTGTATTTAGTGAATTGTTTTATATACATTACACCCACCTACTGAAACTAACATTTCTTAATTTTTAAAGTTTATCAGTAGCAAATAAACTAGGTATCTGGATATATGTGAATTAGATATATGGATTATGTAAATGTAGAAAATCTTTGTGTGCCTCTGAAATAGATGCAATCATTTATGTTTTTTCTAATAAATGTATCTAATGAAGAAAGCAGAATGACAACACTAGGCACTGATTTTTTTCTATTCTACTTTTGCATAACTTACTATTAAAATTTGGCATAGGGCTCAGGGAATAGCTCAGTGGTTTAAGCACTTGACTGTCAAGCCCAAAGCTCTGGTTTTGATTCCCCAGCATCACGTAAGCTGGTTTTGGGGAGGGCACACCTGTAATTCCGGCACTCAGAAGGCTGAGGCAGGAAAATTGCTGTGAGCTCAAGGCCAGCCTGGGCAACATAGTTAGTTCAGGACCATCCTGGACTACAGAGTGATACCCTGTCTCAACAATAAAATGAAATGAAGTGAAATGAAATAATGAAAAAATAAAATAATAAAATTTGGCATAGATTTGAAGTGGGGGCAGCTGCTTTGACTCAGTAGACCAAACTGATAGTTAATCAAAGTAATTGAGTTTGGTTGGTTGCAGAGGGTCCAGAGCTAATTAATTAAGCCAAAAACAACTAGATAAACTGCACCATTGACTGATTGACTAAGCTGTAACCAATGAAGTTGCTTCCTGTGCTTCCCATTTTTCTTTAAGTGCTGTCTGATCACCTTTTTGGTTGTAGTTCTCAGGACCTCTGGTTCTAGGAGCTGCCCAATTCACAAATCGGTTAGTTTTGTTCAACCTTCTAAATTTAATTGGTCTAACGAATTTTTTTTAACATTACAAGGTGTAGTTGATTAAATGGTATGTAACTCAAAGAGAAAAGTTAATCAGGTTATAACATCCAGATGTTTTGTAACCTTTATTGTTGTAAATTCCATATATATATATATATGTGCGTGTATATATATATGTGTATATATACACACACACGAGATGCAGTTACTGAGGATTGAGCTCGGGGCCTTTACACTGTCATATATCTGCACCCCATTTTAATTTTAATTTTTAATTTTGAGACAAGGTCTTGCTATGTCGCTAAGTTGCCCATGCTGGGCTCAAATTTGCAATTTTCCTGCCTCAGTCTCCCACAGAGTGTTGGGATTTTAGACCTGTGCCACCAGACCTGGCTAATATTGTTTAGTGATATTTTATCATGTTAAAAGCAAGGTTTGGCAATCAGATTTAAGTTTAAGAACAGTAAATTAGTATTATAAACCGTGTCATGTTCCCAATGTTTTATGGCATGGTATTGACATGGAGTATGTTTACTAACCCCTGGAGTAAATAGAGGGAGGCAGAGACTTCAGAGCTCCAGCATCCCTGGCCTCAAATGCCTGTCCCGTCCACCAAGGACTGGGTGATCAGTACCACAGGATACTTTAACTCATTTGTGGTACACCCATGTGGCCTAGACCTTCAGGAAATCTGAGCTATGTGACCTTGGGTAAGTTACTTCTCTGAGTTTTCAGTTTTCTTATCCGCAGTCTGGGGGTAATGCCTACTTTATGGAGTTTGTGTGGGTATAAGGAAATTACCTAAATTATGTTGCACCGGTTAGGTGCATAGTATTTGCAAGTAAGTGGTAAATTGCTACTGTCGCAGTTAATACTACTAAGAAGCAAAGGCAAATGGAATGGGCTTCAAGTTGAAAAGTTTCCTAAATGCAGAAGCAATTTTTTACGTTGTTGCTTTTCTATCCTACCTTCTATATTTCATCCTTTTAAACTAATACATTTTTCCAGGACAGAAAATAATATACAAAGATATTTTGGCACCAGCAGCATTATCTTCAGCAAGAAAGATAAGCAGTCTGTTCCATCCAGTGAAATTTCCAACAAGACTTCACAAAGCCAAAAAACAGTAAAAGGGAACACAAAAGAAGACTTATTAGACATTATTAAGAGCATGAAAGTTGAATTAAGCACAGTAAATGTAAAAACAACAAGGCCACCCAGCAGAAAAACACTTAAAAGTTTGGAGGCTACCATTGGCAAGCTCCAAAGAGCTACAGAAAAGGTTCCAGAGAGGTAAGTTGAGTTGCAATTTGAATGTTTTTAGAAACTAATTTCAACAAGCTTTTTTTTTTCCTAGTAAAAAGTATTTTGAATTTGACATTGATGCAGCTACAACAGCCCAACCAAAGACATGAAAGAGGACTTCGAAAACTGCTTCAGACAGTGACAAGAATGATAAAATGTGTGTTTGAAGTAAGGGGAGGTGTGCTGAGGGGAACTCAAGGCAATGTGTCTTTTACTCTGATAATTTACTTAATTTCAACATCATTGTATTGATTGATCACAGCTTATAATCTGCCATGCCAGGTAACCTGATGATTAGAAAGTCAACTTTATATTGTAATAAGTGTTATGAGAGCAAAGCTGACTCTTGATTGTGGGTCAGATACAGATATATGGAATTTGTACACTTCAAATTCGCGATCCATGTCTCCTGTGTCTGAAAAACAAATCATTCCCAGACATGTCTAGCATTATTCCTTACTTTCAGGTCTTTGCTCAACTGTCACCTTATCAGAGTTCTTTCTTGATCATTTAAAAAATAGAAAACTTTAGCCCCCTGTGGCCTGGGAGAACCAGTACCCAGTGAAGACACTCAACATAAGACTTTCCAGGTGCTGTTATTCTGGTCACTGCCTACCCTTTGCAGGGCTTCTGGAAATTGCTTGGGGCCTTGTTTCAAAGGTATTGCTAATTATAGCAGCACACACCTGTAAACTCAGTCACTTGGGAAGCTGATGCAGGTGAATCACAAGTTTTAGGCCACTTTGGACAACTTACTAAGACCTTGTTTAAGAAAATAAAAGAGATTAGGGATTAGGGAAATAACACAGGGCTGGGGTGCTTGCCTACTATAGGGAAGGTCCTAGAAACTATAGCTCTTGTTGGATGCTAAGTCTAAGTCTTGCATGACTGTGAATTGTCACCTGCATGAACACTGCAAGGACTTCCATGGGGAGGACTGTTCTGTCTTTCCCAATGGTCTGAACCAGGTGTGTCAGTGGCAGTCTTGTGTGTATGAATGTTTGGTGGAACATAGCAAGATCTATCTAGGTATAGCAATAACTAAACTGTCTAGCTTCTGCTTTAACTTTCTCAGAATCAAGCAACTGCCTCTCTAATCATCCACTAAGAAGGCTTCAATTAACTGTTACTATTAATTAGCTCCCTGCTTAAAATTTAGAATATAAGCTGGGCATGGTGGCACACATTTATAATCCCAGCACTCAGGAGGCTGAGGCAGGAGGATAGCTGTGAGTTCTAGGCCAACTTGGCCTACATTATGCGTTCAGGACCAGCCAGAGCTACAGAGGAAGACCTTGTCTCAAAAAAAAAAAAATGATGGCTGTGATTAATTTCATTCAGCAGCTTGCCTTAGCCGTTACGTCTGAGGCTGTGTCCAAAGTGCTGGAGATAGAACATTGAACAAAACAGCCCCTACTCCTATGTTAGCAAAGGCAGGAGTGTAGGAGAAGGGCTGTACTTACATATACTGTGTTAGGTGGCAAAGTAGGAACTAAAATAAGAATGGTGGGGCTGGAGAAATGCTATTTTTTTAAAGCTCTGATATATCAGTAATATTTGAACAAAGATATAAAAGAAATTTAGGAGTAGCACAAAGCAGATATCTGAGAGATGGTTTTTCTTTCAGGCATAGAAAGTAAAACTACTTAGGTCTTGAGTTGAAAGTGTTCAGCGTTCCTCAGCTTTCATATATCTGGTTATTTTTTTCTTTCTTTATGCCCCTACCCTTCTCAATGTTAGGGATTGAACCCAGGGAGCACTGAGCTATAGCCCCAGGCCTTTTTCCTAGGTTGACCTCAAACTTGGCATGTCTTCTACTTCAGCTTTCTAAATAGCTGTGGTAAGAGGTGTGTGCTACCCCACAACCATTATCCATAGATTTTCTTTAAACAAATATTGTATTGCTAAAGTACAAGATTACTATATTTTTGGTCATTTTGTATTATATGTTACGAGATTACCTGCCAGAAGTATTTGCCAATTTATTATCTACTTAGTATTTCCCTTTTTTGAGTTTCCTTTATGAAATTGTTAAAGTTTATTTTATTTTATTATTTTTATATCTGTTTGTCTATTTACTTTGAGACAGGTTCTCAGTGTGTACTCTAGGGTACAGAATGATATCCTGAACTTACTGTGTAGCCTAGGCTGGTATTGGACACACAGAAATCTTTCTGCCTCAGCCTCTCGATTGTTGGGATTGCAGGCATGTGTCACTGTGCCCAGTTGATGTGGTAGGGATTCAAACTCAAGAGTCTTATACTTCAACCACAGAGCTACACCCCCAGCCTTTACACAGTTTATTTTAAAGAAATTAATGTACAGATGTATATGAAAGAGAAATGTATATATTTATGAAAAAGTCTAAATTATAGGCTAGAATATATTGTTGAGAAGATACTTAGCAAGTTCTTATTACATTCAAACCTATATGGCAATATCTTGGTATGTAAAAATTTTTTCCCATGGCAGAAGCTCACTCACAATTTTAATTAATTAGGGCATTTCCCATTATAAGGCTTTGAATTCTTTCAGAATTCTTGCTGCAAAAGAAATAATTGTAAAACACGTGGTTCTAGAAAATGAAAAGTAACACATGTTTTTTGCATACTCTGATCAAATACATAAAACAAAATTTGAAAATGAAGTTCGCAAAGTACCTAAGAAAGAAATACAGTAATTTGGAATGAGTCTTAAGCTTTCTTCACAGATCACAATTTTGAAAGTAGTACATTTTCTTCCTTCATTTTTCTTTTCCCCCTATCAGATCTTTCATATTTTACTAAAGTCCTTAAAATCTTGATCCAATAATTTCAGAAATTTGGGAACTTCTGTTTGCATACTAGGTAGCAGTTAATACAGAAAATAATAAGGCATTAATCAAAATCATAGTCATTGAAATGGAAGTTCTTAGGGAATCAAAAAACATGATGAACAATTTATTTTCTTTTTGTGGCGTATTGTTTCTACTAACCTCTTCTAACTTAAGCATGCCTCACACCTTTATATAGGCATTATCATTTACCTTATAGGCAAGCGCTTTATCTCTGAGCTTCCCTTCTATCCTAAGAATGTAGCTTTTAAGATATTCCTTGTGGAAAACTTAAGACAAAAGCAAAGTGTACAAAAGCGTATCGTGAGCTCCCGTGCACCTGTCACCTGGCTTCAGTTGTCATCGGCATTTTAGCATTTTGCCGTTCTTGTGTTAGTGATACTTTTCTGTCTCCCAGTCAGTGATGATAAAATTGGCTGTTTTCCAGGTAAAGTTTCATTACTCTGAAGTGTGCCTTAGGAGTAGGATTTTGATGAAAAGATGTGCCCGTATAGCCTGCACATTTACCAAGATACAGAACATTTCCCATTGTCATCTTCCCAGTAGCCTCAAGTAGGCTTGAGGGAACAGCTATTCCAATTTTTTTCTCAGCTCAAATTCGTTTTGCTTGTTCTGGATTTACCGTGACAGGAATCACGCAGTATTTACTCTCTTTGTGTTCCATTTCTTTTATTTGTTCTCCTTCCATGAGATTCACTCGCGCTGGTATGAGCTGAGTACTGTTCCACTGTATGGAGGTGTCACAACTGGTTTATCCATTTGCCTGCTGATAAATCTTCAGGTTGGGTCCACTTTTGGGCTCTTAAGAGTAATGCTTTTATTACAGATTTGGCCAATTTTATATTTGCTTGCATTATGTATTTTTAAATAAAATGACAGCTAATTTAAATTTTTATCATTTATAATTTGGGGGGTTTAACTTAGTACTAACACTTCAACCAGTATCTGTTAACTTAATTAAGCTTTAGTGTTTCAAAATTGATAAAAAAAAATGGCGTCTGATATTTAATAATTCTTAACTTTTGTGGGAAATTGAAAGATACCTTTTCAGCATGTGTGTGAGTGTGTGTGCTGGGAATTACACCCAAGGCCTCAATGCATGCTGGCCAAATACTCTTCCACGGAACTGTATCCCCAGCACTGAGTGATTTTTTTTTTTAAATGATGAATTTTCCTCCCCAAACCACTTACTTTTTACAAAACTAGGGACACAATAATTAAACTCTCCTCTTCTTTCTTGTTTTCATTTCTTCTTTTAGAAATGAGCCCCTGAGTCCTGAGCTGGTGGCAGCAGCATCTGCTGTAGCAGATGCCCTCCCTTTTGACAAGCAGATGACAAAGTCAGACCTGCTCAGGCAGCTCCAGAAGCATGAGGAGGACTCCAGGGCACAGAAGGGTGGAGCAAAACCAAAAATTTGGTCAGTGAATCAAGTAGCTTGTGTCAGTAATACTTAGTGCTTATGTGTCTCAAGATAGACCATTTTCGTATATCTAGTAATACACAAAGTTACATCCATTTATATATATATATATATATATATATATATATATATATATATATATATATAATTTTTCACAAGTAGAATTTTAGCAATTTCATTTTAAAAAACCACTTATGTCTTAAGATGTAGTTTGTTTTTATGATATTTCATAATTTGGGATAAAGAGCCTGTTACCTCACAATGAAACAATCTTCAGTAGATTAGATTTTGGCATATTACTCCATATCCAGTGAATGTTAATGAAAATACGCATTTAAATGTAAACAAGTCTTTAATATAGTGTCATATAGCATAATCTCCACATTGCCTGATTTGTTGTTTTCCCTGTGAATATTCAAATGCTTACAAGGCGAATCAAAATTCTTCTAACATTTTTTCAAAGCTCTTTTTAAAACTCTTCCAGCCCTTCCCATAACAGTAAAGAAAAAAGACTCAATTAAGTAGTAGTATATCTGTAAAATTTCTAACAGTTAATGTATAAGGAAGGTTTTCCAAATTTTTAGCTGTAAGGATTAAAACAGAAAAAAAAAAAAAACAGAGCCACAGGTAGATTAAAACCATTAGGGGCTTTGGGGCTCAAAGAATATTTAGAAACTACATTCTGAGTCCAAAATATAAAGACTATGTTCTGTGGTAATATTTAAGCTTACTAGGCTGAGTAAACCCTTGCAACCTGAGCCCATGAAGTGCTGTCCACTGTTGGTCTGCTGCCTAAATGTGATGACTGAATACTAATTTTTTAAAAGGTGCACTCTCAGTGTTTTCCTATTCATGACTGAATAGATCCTGCACCTCAGTAGTATATTTCTATGGACGTCTTTTGAAGATTACACCCAGTAAAATGATATAGCTTTGTTGGGCCCAAATGTTTATTTGAAGAGGAATACTGGCGAAGCAACTTAGAACATGGCCTCCGGCATCACTCTGCATGGATTCTGGCACCCTAGCCATGTAACCGGGGTAGGTCGCTAAGTCCTCTGTGCCTCCATTTCCTGGGAGTAAAGTGGAAATGGAAGTTGCACGTAAATAAGTTAATATATGCAAGACATTTAGAAAGTTGCTGGGTACATTGTGTTTGCATAAAGCTTTGATGCTAGAATAAAGTATTTTCACATAGTTTATTAAGATATTTTTTTTTAAAAAAAGCTAATTGAATGGTTAAATTTTTCTTTTAGAAAGTTAAAGCTTTTTTGCTCCTAAAAAGAAATGGTAAATTCAGTAATGTTACTAAAATAGTCTCATTGAGACAATTTTTTTTAGTTAAACAGTGAGCTAGATTTTGTTCACCTCTTACTATTTTAGAAATGTTATGTTACTGGCTGCACAAAGGTAATAAATGCTTTGTTTTGGAAAGTTCTCTAAATCAGATGCTCTCAAGAACTGTGTGTACCAGATATATCTGAGGAAATTAAAAGAAATAAAAGAAAAATACCAGTATCTAAACTGTTGGTAAAACGATTTGTCCTTCCAGGCCCAGTAACGTGGGCCTATAATCCCATAACTCTGGGAGGCTGAAACAGGAGGATTAAAAATTAGAGCCCAGCCTGGGCAATTCAGGGTGACCCTGTCTCAAAATCAAAAATAAAAAAGTGGCTAGGTGGGCCCTGTGGCTCAGGCCTGTAAATCCTGTGAGGCTGAGGCAGGAAGATCACAGATTCAAGCCTAGCCTGGATGACTTAAGTGATTTAGAAAGACTCTGTCTCAAAAATCAAAATGAGCTGAGAATGTAGTTCAGTGTGAAGTCTGTAGGCTCAATCCCTATCCACCAAGAAAAAAAAAAAATGCTCATTCTACTTAAGTTTGATAGCTAAGTTTCTATTTTAACTTAGTTATGTAGATGTGGATGATAAGTGCATGGATATAGTATTTTCCTGTCAACTTTTGAATATTAATTTTTATCACTGACACTTGTATGTTTTAAATGAAGACTTCTGCAGAACATCTTTAAAAAGTAGAAATAAACATAAATCTTACCCTAGTGTGGTGGCACATGTCTGTGACACCAGTACTTGGCTGAGGGAGGGGAATAGAGTTCAGGGCCCGCTTAGACTTTACTCACCTACCCTGCTCCCTTCCCCTTCTCAGACTCTTGACTGCCCCCAAAACGAGGAGCAAATAGACCTCTTAATAACCTGCGGTATGTGAATGTTTGTTAGTATGTGACATTTTGTTTTAATTGGCATATGTCTCTACTATATAATGATTACATTCATCTTAGGGACTTGGTATGCATACTGGTATTTTCTATTTAAAACATAAAATTTATGCTGTATTATAGTGCATAAAAGTGAAATAACTAAATGATGTTAGTATCCAGTTTAAGAAAAAGTTTACTATTCTTGTGTAGCTGAGATTTCTAATATATCTGATCTTTTTGTTATTTCAGCGTTGGTGACATCATATCAAATATGAAAGTTGCCAGATCTCCTACGGTAAGAGTTAGTAGGAGATCAGAGCATCAGATTCAGTTTGATGAAGAATTTGACCATTATCCTGGCCAGGGGACAGATGGCAGTTTTAAAAGAAGGTATTCAGGCTTTGTAATCTGTTGGATTTTGTGTGAGTTGTTTTGCTGTTAACTGTGAACTTAATTTATTACTTCTACGTACTGCTGTTGAGAGATATGGAGTGCTCCGGATGCACTGACAGCTGTCTTTCCCTCTCTGTGCACCATTTTCTAGAGAGGGAAAGATGCTCTGGGTTTAGCAGTCATACATTTTTCTACACTTAAAATCAGAATGAGCCCTGCCTTGCATTTACCCATATGGAATAGAGGTGCCCCGAATTAGAGCAAGTGGAGCTGGCTGACTGCTAAACATGTGAATTGTTACAAGAAGCCTTATGTTTCATTCTGGATATTTGTGTACACTGTACATCTCTGTATCTAGCTAGCTTTTATCACACCTTAGAGCAATAACCCACCATTATGAAAAGAAAAGAAAGGAAAAAGGAATTTATTATCTTATCTTATTCTTTTTGGCAATTTGAATTTGCTAACTTGCAATTTTTAAAGATGCTGAGCCATGCCTTGCATAGTTATTTTACAGTTGAAAGTTGCTCTATACATAAAGTTTCTGTTCTTCCTCTTCTTTAAACCCAGAGAGTAACATTGAGGGGGGACCCTTGTTGACATGCTCCAATAAAGCTAACTTGTCTTTAATAGCACTGTTTGTTTTTAAAGCAGGATGAATAATTGGAATTTTAAAAAGTGTATTCCATGAATTTTGTTTTAAGTAGAGTCTCAGGAACTTGATTTGGATCCTTCCTGATGTTAAATTACTTATTTGCACAGGAAAATCGAAAATGATGGTCAGCATTTAATAGAGGAAGTTCAAGAGGTTAGCAGCTACTTTGGACCATTATTTGAATTATTAATTTTATAGGGCTGGAGGAATGGCACAGTGTTTAAAGGCTCAGTTTGTCTCTTTTCTTTTTAGTGCATTCATCTGAAATTTCTGTATTTTACCAAGGCATTCCTTCTTCGCTGTGAATTGTCAGTCTGTTTACTTGACCTGCAGTTGAGACAGTGTTGGGTAGGGAGACTAGGAGGCACTGAAGGTAGTTGTAGGGCTTGAAGGCCTTTGTTTTCAAGGCACCTATCAGAGGAAAACTTAATACTGTTTGAGATAACTATCTAATATAAATATATTGTTTGAATTTTTCCAGTTAATTTCATGTAATAGATAAAAATATCTTGATCTAGAAAAGAATTAAAAATTACTTTAAAAATGAATTCTCCAGGCTGGGGTCATAGCTCAGCAGTTAGAGTTCTTGTATAGCAAGTGCAGGGCCTTGAGGTCAGTTCTCCAGCACTGTGTAGGCCAGATGTGGTGGCGCATGCCTATAATCCCAACACTTGGGAGACTGAGGCATAAGAATTGCTATGTGTTTGAGGCAACCTGGGCCACATAGTGAGTTGAGGACCAACGTGGACTACAGAGTGAGACTCTGTCTCATAAGTAAGTAAGTAAATAAATAAATTAAATCAAAATGAATTCTTCAGTTTTTACACTGGTTTTTAACCTGCCAATATACTTTTTAAATATGTGAATTGATGTATAAAGCAGTTGATTAAAATATACCAGAAAAGGTTATCTATTGACTTTCACATTAATTTCAATAGTTAATTAAAATTAGTTGTGTGAAAAAAGTTAATCATTATTTTTAAGCTGCAGAATAGTCACTTTATAAAAGAGGTTTTGATTTACCAGTGCAGTCTTTTATAATTTTATTTTATTTTATTTTATTTTTTAGGAAGTATGCAGGGGTCTATAACTTTTATTTTATGCTTATAAAAATAAAAGATACATCATTTTTTTTTCCTCCCAGAAATCATCTTACTGTTCCTAAAATAAGAACATGCTTGCCTTTTTTTCTCAGTTGGATTGTAGATTGCAGTTAATTAAACAGCTTCTCCTGAAAATCAACCAGTGGGTCTTCTTAGATTGATGTTACGGTTGGGCTAATAGTTCTTCATTTCGCTGAATTAATCACAACAGTTTCTACTCTTTAAAAAGTCAGTCACATAGTCTGAGATGTGGTACATGATATATGATTTTAGGGTTTTAAAATTATTTTATATTCAATGCTTCAGAAAATTTGGTATAATATCATTTCATCTTAGAAAATTGAGAATGACCAAGTCCTTATAAATGTGTTTGTATATCTTTTTGGGAAAAGCACAGGAGAGCTGTAGCTGGATCAAATGGGATTCCTATTCTCAGCCTATTCTCCACACTACTTTTCATAATGGTTGAACCAGATTGCAGTCTCACCAACAGTGTGGAAGCATCCATCATTTTTTTCCCACAGCCTCACCAGCAATTGTTGTTTTCTGAGCTCTTGACGTAAGCCATTCTAATTGGAGTGAGGTGGTATCTTAGTGTTATTTTGATTTCCATTTCTCTGATGGCTAAAGATGTGGAACTCTTTTTCATGTGTTTGCTTTTTCTTTTTTTTTTTCATTTCAGTTGCCCATTTCTTAATGGGGTCATTTATTTTGAGGGGTTTGTTTTTTTAGTTCTTCATAAGGTCTAGGTATTAATTCTGTTGTACATGTATCTGTGGCAATCTGATGGACACCACTCAATATACAACTGTCTGCATTGGTTATTTTCACTGACATTACTAACTCTAGATGGCCTCATTATTTCAAATATTTCATATCTATCTTTCTTTATAGCTGCATAGTATTCCATTATGTACAAACACCACATTTTCTTTACTATTCCTCGGTTGATGGGCATGTGGGTTGTTTTCAGGATTTAGCTATTATAAGTTGTGCTGCTACAAACATGGATATGCATGTGTGCCTGCGTGGTGGTGATCCAATTTTCCTAATGAATGTACATGCAAAAAATTCAACCCAATAATCGCAAACAAAAAGCAATATATCATAAAAAGAGTATACATCATGACCAAGTGAATTTCATTCCCAGGGATTCTGAATAAGAAAATTAAGAAAAGTAGGTTATAAAATCAGCACTCACAAATCATCAATAGCATTTTGCCACATCAGCAAGGAACTCAAGGAGAAGGAAATCAAGAAATCAACTCTAGTCACAACAACAACAACAACAACAAAAACCATAAAATACTTATGCATAAAGTTTGCCAAAGAAGTGAAAGAAGTATACAAATAAAAGAACTTTGAAGAAAGAAATAAAAATAGGACTATAGAAAATGGAAAGACATCTGTGTTCTGGATAGGAAGAACAAATATTGTCAAATGGTCATTCTTCCAAAACTGCTGTACAGATTCAGTGCAATACCAATCAAATTTACAACAGCATTCTTCAAGGAACTAAAAAAAAAAAAAAAAATGACTCTAAAATTTAAACAGAATCAGAAAAGATCCAAAGTTTCCAAAGCAATTCTAAGCAGCAAAGGGCAGCAAGGGCAAAGCTAGAGGAATAACAGTTCCAGACTTTGTAATATACTACAGAGCAACAGTGCTTAAATTGATTTAGTACTGACACAAGAACATAAAGTAAGATCAGTGGGACAGAATTCAGGGTACGGAGACAAACCCAAGCACCCTCAGCCACACGACTTTTGACAAAGGGGCTAAAACCTTTCACTGGAGAAAAGACAGTATCATTAACAAATGCTGTTGGGAAAACCAGATATCCACAGACAGGAGAAAAATGAAGCTCCTTATCTAGTACCATAACATAAAGTTTGAATGGATTGGTAGTCTGGATATCAAAACAGAAACACTGACTCTGCTGAAAGGCAAAATAGAAAAAATTCTGCAAGACCTAGTAGTAATAGGAAAGGATTTCTTAAACAATCACCAGGCTGAAGAGACAATCTACAGGATGTGAGAAAATTTTTACTAGTAATGCCTTTTATAATTTTATAACTAAACATCGTATTGTTTTCTGCCTTTAAAGACTAATGTTGAGTCTCACAGCTTTTGTTTTGTTATTTTTGTAGGTTTCTTTTTCTACAATGTTGAGTTCTCTAAAAAATTTTATGTGAAAGAGATGAAATAAAAATTATAGCAAAGTAAGCCAACTTTTTCAGTGAGATATTTTGAAAATAAAACTGCTTTGACTGGTATGTTGTATTTTGAAGTAAAATTTTAACTGCATTTGTCAGTCCTTAAACCATAGCCAGTTAACTAAATGTCTGGTGCAGGTCTGTGGAGTTTTTTAAAATTTCCACATGGAATATTCTTTGTGAAAAAAGTTTATTATAAAGTTTATTATAGTTTTTATGAACAGTTTATAAACAAACTCACTAAAATATATTTTTTCTATTTTTAGTGTTAGGAAAAATTTATTCAAGGGGAAGAGACTTAATATTTTTGACGTTGAAGGATTTACTGAAGAAGCTCGTGAAAAAGGTTTGTTAAGAAAACTTAACAATCAAGTGGAGAAACATTTTTCAAAAATCTTCTTCATTTTTTGGTTGCATAATAGTTGGGTATTTTGATATGCCATCCTATCATTGGCCTGGCTAGTCCTTGTGAATGTATTTGTTGACATTGCTTGTCTTGGCCAGCAACCACATTGGCCTCCTGTGACTGAGGGGACCATGGGAGGTTAGTGCAAATGGATGAATAATCCGGAAGTATGGACTGACTGCTCATTTGGGTTAGTAATCACCTGGTACTTGCAGTGCACTCCTTGCTCTGACGTAAGGACAAAATAAGCTATGGTTTCTGCTTTCAGGCAACATTACTATCTAGATAGTAGCTAGCATAGAAGTAACTTACTGGAGTGATGTGGTGACTGATCAGGAGATGAGAAGAACATTTAGAATTATTTAGCTAACTTGCAGGGTTTTTTTTCTTGTTTAATCTTCATTCTTGTTATGTATTCTTCCCTATAAGATATCATATTTTTTAAATCTCTATTTTAAGTGTAATCAAAAGAGAAACAGTAATATCCACTGTCTTAACACTAAATTTGACTTCTTGGTAAAATAAATAAAGTCAATACAAATGGCTTCTAGTTTATAAGCAGTATACATTTGTAGAAAATGGAGTTTAGCTTTTGAATCTTGGTAAAAATAATGTTATGCATGAAATTAATTTCCCTAGGCCTGCCTCTGAGGTGCCTTTAACCTTATTTCCATTTATTAATACAAACATCCAATTTTCTCACTAGTCAATAAACTCCTGATATTGTGGTCTCTATCTCAGTTGTGTTTGCAAGCCCTTTAGTACCTAGCCAAGTTGTTTACCAGTAACAAGAAGTAGTTACCTTAAATTCTTTTTGAACAAACTGAGCCATGAAAACTGAACCTGAACTTGGTGGTGCAGACTTGTAATCCCAACACTTTGGGAGGCTGAGGCGGGGGAACACAAGCTCGAGCCCATCCTGAGCATCTTAGCAATTTAGTGAGACCCTGTCTCCAAAATTTTTAAAAGGCTGGGGACGTAGCTCTGTGTGAGGCCCTGGGTTCAATCCTCAGTGCTTGGGGGCTGGGTAATATGTGTAAATCCATAGAGGAAAGGTGTTAGTTGATTCAGTCTATTTTGTTCAGTTGAACTGAAGATCAAGCTGAAAGAATGCCAGCCTTCTGGAATTGCCTAAACTGCATTCTTTGGTGTCTGGTGAAAAGGATCTGCTAAACACACAGACTTGGAGAGGGAACTCCTCCGCTGCCCCAGTGGCTTCTGTTAAGTTTGCCTCAAAAAGAAATTGGTTGTCAGCCACCATTGCCCGCCAGTAAGCAGCCAGAGAGACACTTGGATTCTGAAAGAAGCTAGCTTACTTTTTGAAAGTTAACATCTGAAATTAGCGAGCATACTAATGCTGAAGTTTGCATATTTTATAAAATAGCACAGAAGCTGGTTGTGGCAGAGCATGATGGTACATGCTGTATCCTTGCACTTTGGGAGGCTGAGGCAGGTCCCACGTTAGTCCCAGCTGGGCAACTTGTGAGGCTATGTCTCTAAAAAAATACATAAATTAATTAATGGGACTGAGAGTGTATCTCAGTGTGAAGACTCTGGATTTGGTTTCTAGTTTCACCACCACTCACCCACAAAAAATAAAAAGAACCCTGCAACAGCCACTGGGTGTGGTAGCACATTCCCATAATCTGTGTACAAGGGAGGCTGAAACAGGAGCATTGCAGGTTCTATGCCTGGCTGAGCCGTGTAGGCTACAAGCGAGACTCTCTCAAACAAACAAGTGTAAGATGGTTATAATCTGATTATACTCTTATCTTCCAGCAACACACAGTTTTATATATTAATGAAAGTACTGTTCTAATAAGCTGTACTTGAAGAGTAAAGAATGTCTTTTGTTCCCAGTTAAATGTAAGAATACCCTGTCTCAAAAAATATAAGAATAGCAGTAATATTGAAGCTTAAATTTTGCAATTGTTTACTATTTCCATACTACCTAAAATATGGTTGTCATTTAGTAGTTATTTGTTGACTAGCATGAGTTCTTCTGTTCCACAATGATCCCATTAAATTCTTGCCAGTGCTGTCCGAGGCACTACTGGTTATTTAGAGTAATCTGGAATTGGTTGTGGGTAAAACTAGACTCAGACTCAGATCCAACCCACACACTGACCTCTCAGAGTCATCCCTTCCCCACCTGTAAAATGAAGGTTAGTATGTACATCTCAGGGGTTAACTAGGTATACTCAGGAGATCATCAGGCACAGTGCTTGCAACCATTGGACATTTAATGAGTGGTTATTAATATTAGTGTGATAATGATATGGTCATGAGAGAAAAGGCATAGATCAGAGTCTACTGAATAAAAGCATAGTCAGGATAATTGTTATTTTATTGTAGTGATTAACCTGTAATTATGGCTAATGAAGACTGACTATAATATCTATCAGTCAGAGTGCTTAGACATTTGTGTACATAAAAGCTATCAAATGGGTGCAGAAAAAGCAAAAGAAATAAAATAAGGTTTAGATAGAATAAATGAGCAGCTTGTTGAGATGTTCAGGAGTCTTGGCAAAGAAAAGAGGTAGGCAAGAGAATAAATCACGTGATCAATGACTTTGACCCAGAAATTTTGTTCTTAGGAATTTATTCTAAGGAAATGATTACAAATATGTATAGAAATATACTAAGTGTAATTATAAGGACATCAACCACTGTAGTGCCAGTCCTAGGCAAATACCTGCTTTCTGTTACTATTGATTTGTTTCATCTCTTAGGATTTCATCTCTTAGCATGAAATCACACAGCATATATTCTTTTGTTTGTGGCTTTTGCTCAGCATAATGATTTGAGATTTAGCCATGCTGTTGTATGTACCGGTAATTGTAATTGAGTAAAATATAATTTTATGAATGTAGTACATTTTTATCCATTTACCTGTTAATGAACATTTGGATTATTTCTCAAATCTACATTTGGCTGTTAACAGATAAAGCTTTTATGAAGTTTCAGGTACAAATCTTTGTGTGGGCCCGTGTTTTCTTTTATCTTGGAGAGATGTCTATTTTAAATGTCTAGGAGTGAGATGACTATATTGAAAGAGAAGTGTATTTAACTTTTATCCCAAAATTATTCGTGTTATTAGTATGTATTTATGATGCGTAGTAACAGCCAGCTTGAGGACTGGGGCATACAGATACTGCATCTTGATCATTTTTAATTACCTTCCTCATTCCCATCTCCCCACATCCTCCTTCTCTTCTCACGAAGTCTTACCCTTCTATTTTCTTTCATCACTCTTTTTACTTTTCTCTTACTTTTTTTTTGAAACAGGATCTTCCTTGGTAGTTCAGGCCATTCCTGAACTCATCATGTAGCCTAGGATGGCCTCGAAAACATGGCAGTCCTCCTGCTGCCCGCAGCCTCCTGAGTGCTGGGATTACAGGCTTGGGCCACCAGGCCCAGCTCTTAGGTGGTGCTGAGGGATCTGACCTGAGGTCTCTGCTTCTAGGCAAGTGCCGTAATCACTAAGCAACAGCCCTACCCTCACCCCAGCCTTTTGACACCAGAGACCGGTGTGATTGAAAGCCATTCTCCCAAGGACAAGGGTGCGAGGAGAGTGTGCTTGTTACCTAGCAGGTTGTTAGAGGATAGTGAGCATAAAATAGTTGACATGGAGAGTGGTGCAGGGAGAAAGGAGCAGAGCGAGGCCTTTACCACCCCTTAGGAGCCTAGGGACCAGAGGGAGCTTGGGGGCTGCCCTGCTCCTGTTGCTGCCACCTGTCACTGGAGCCCATCGGTTAGCAGCAAACATTCCCTACCGTGCTGGTTCTTTCTTCCCTCTGTTGATTGTTTTCTTTGCTGCACCTTAGCTTTTTAACTTGATGCCATCCCATAGGTATGCTGTTGAGACAGTCCTTCCTTTGCCTGTAACTTCAAGAGTTTGGGATGTTTTATCTTTCATCAGGTTCACTATTTCTGTTTTAATATCTAGATCTTTGGGGGCTGGAGGAATGGCTCAGTGGGTTAGAGTGTGTGCCTCCCAAGTGCTAAGTCGAGTGCTAGGTGTCTGAGTTCTCTTCCCCAGCACCACATAAGCTGGGCGTGGTGGTGCACATCTGTAATCCCAGCACTCAGGAGGCTGAGATGGGAGGATTGCCCTGAGTTCTTCTTAATGTGGATAAAACTAGTTTTCCCAACACCATTTGTTAAAGAGGCTATCTTTTCTCCGGCGTGTGTTTTTAACTCCTTTCTGGAAAATAAGATTGCTGAAGGTGTTCAGGGTATCTCTGCATCCTCACTTCTGTTCTGTTAGTCCACCTGTTTGTTTTTTTGTGCCAGTGCCATGTAGTTCTTACCATTGTTGCTTTGTATTGTGATGCCTCATGTTTTTGTCTTGTTGAATAGGATTGTTTTGGTTTTCAGGTCTCTTCTGGTTCCAGATAAATTCTAAGGTTATTTTTACTAGTTCTGTGAAAAATGCTGCTTGTATTTTAACTGGAATAGCATTGAATATGTATATCAGTTTTGATATTATAGCCAGTTCAACAATATTGATTCCTCCTATCCAGGAACAGAGGGTGTCTTTCTATTTTCTAGTATGCTCTTCAGTTTCTTTTTTTCAGAGTATTAATAGATTTTACTATCGAGGTCTTCTACTTCCTTAGACTAATTCCTAGGTATTTAGTTTTCTTTGAGGCTACTGTGAATGGAGTTTTCTGATCTGTTTCTCTGTGTTTTCTTTGTTGCTATACAGGAATGCTATTGATTTTTGTGTGTTGATTTTGTGACCTGCAAGTTGATGGTGTTTGTTCATTCCTAGAGTCTTCTGGTGGAGTTTTGGGGTCTTCTACGTATACGGTCATGTCATCTGGGAATGAGGGTAGTTCGACTTCTTCCTTTACTATGTGTATTCCTTTATCTCATTGTCTTGCCTGATTGCTGTCTCTTAAGATTTTAAGTACTATCTTAAACAGAAATACTGAGAGTGGATACTCGTGTCTTGTTCCCTGCATTAGGGATCATGCTTTCATTTTTTCCTCACGATGATTTTGGCAGTAGAATTATCATAAATTGCTTTTATCTGCTTTAGGTAATATCCATGAGGGGGTCTTTTTAAATCATAAACACATGTTGGCTTTTATCAAAGTCTGTCTGCATCTATTGAGATAATCATTTGATTTTTGTCCTTTTGTTTATAAGGTGTATTATATTAATTTGCATGTGTAGAATCACGCATTCTTGGGATGATGCCAACCTGGTTGTGATGTATTATTTTTTAAATGATTTGTTGTATTCTGTTTATAAGAATCTTTGAGTATTTTTGCATTTATGTTCATTAATGAAATTATCGTTTTCTTTTTTGTCAAGTATTTCTCTGGTTTTAATATCAGGGTAATGCTAACCTTTAGGAAGAAGGTTGGCAGTGTTACTTCTCTTTCAGTTTCATGAAAAAGCTTGAGAAGTGTTAGAATTAGCCCTTCTTTAAAGATGTTTTTAATAATGTGTTACATTCTGTCTGCAAATGTTTTGTTGAGAATTTTTCCATCTGCATTCATGAAGGAAATTGGCCTATAGTTTCCTTTTTTTGTTAAGTCTTTGTTTAGGTTTTGGTATCAAGATATGGCAAGTTTCCAGGAAGGAGTTTGGCAGAGTTCATTTTCTATCAATTTCATGGAAAAGATTGAGAAACATTGGTGCTATCTTTTCTGTCAAGTTCTGATAAAATTCTGTGATGAATTCATCAGGTCCTGGACTTTTCTTCACTGGTAGAGATTTTATTACTGCTTCAATTTCATCCCAGAATTTTTATATCTTCTTGGTTCATTTTTGGTATGTCATATGTATCTAGGAATTTTTCCATTTCTTCTGGTTCTTGAATTTATTGGAATATAAGTATTCACATTGATTTTTGTAATCTCCTAGATTTCAGCAGGGTTTTTTCTTTCCTTCTTTTGATGAGCTTGGCTAGGAATTTGTTAATCTTATTTATCCTTTAAAGGAACCAACTCTTTGATTCATTCATCTTTTGCATTTTTTGGTCTCTTATTTCATTATGTCTGGTCTGATCTAATTTATTTCCTTCTACTGCTTTCAGATTTGGGTTCTTATCTCTCTAAGACTGTGAGTTGCACCATCAGATTATTTGGCTTTGTTGTTTTTTAAATATGTGCATCTTCTCAGTACTGTTTACATTGTGTTCAGTAGATTCTGATATGGTGTGCTTCCCGTGTTGAACTCTGTAGAGAGTTTTAATCTCCATGTTTTTGTATAGTTTCTGTCATTTCTTTTGCCATTGATTTCTAGTTTGATCCTGCTATGATCAGAAAGTATGCAGGGAATTATTTTAATTCCTTTATATTTAAGTATGTCTTACAGCCAAGGATATGGTCTATTTTGGGAAAGGTCCTGTGTGCTGGTGGAAAAAAAGGTGTATCCTCTTGAAGTTGGATGGAACACTCTGTAGTTATCTGTTAATTCCGTTCATTCCATTGTGTAGTTTAGCTCTGATATTTTTATTGTTTTGTTTTTGGGTTTTTGTTTTTGTTATTTTGGTCTGGTGGACCTGTCTATTTGTGAGAATGGGGATATTGAATTCTACTGCTGTGATTATTTTGGGGTCTATGTGACTTTTCATGGCCAGTAATTTTTATTTTATGAAACTGTATATGCCAGTCTTGTGTGCATATATGTTCATAATTGTGAGCTCTTCCTGTTGTGTTGTTTCCTTTATCAGTATATATTGTCCATCTTTGTTTACATTCAGTGTGTGCGTCTCTGTGGGTGAAATATGTCCCTTGCAGGCAACAAATGTTTCCATTCTGTTTTTTGGTCCAGTCTGGCAATCTGTGTGTTTTGACTGGCAAGTTAAGACTATTAGCATTGAGAGTTATTATTGTAATACATATTCTGAATCCTGCCATTGCCTTGTTTTTTTCAGTGTTGTTTCTTTGGTTTTTATTCTTGTTAAATTTCCTCTTTCAATGTTTAATTTCCTCTGAGTTCTTATGTGCTGCTTTCTCTCTGTCTCTAAGATTCCAATTATTTCTGTATCACTGGTCAATCAGTCATAAATTTCTTGCTTCCTTTTTTATCTTTCTTTTCTTTTTTCTTTTCTTTCTTTCTTTTTTTTTTTTTTTTTGTCAGATTCTTGCTCAGTAGTCCAGGCTGGTCTTGAACTTACTGTGTAACCCAGGCTGTCCTCAAACACATAGCAGTCCTCTTGCCTCAGCTTCCCAAGTACTGGAAAAACAGGTGTGTGCCACTACACCCAGTTTATGCAATGCTGGGGAATTGAGCCCAAGAGTTTGTGTTTGCTAAATTTGTGCTTTAACCACTGATTTATACTCCTAGCCCACTCATAAATTTATTCAGGTTTTCTTTGTCATGAAAACTGTTCTATTCTTGAATTTTGAAGGATAATTTTGCTGGGGTTGACACTGGCCTTTTTCTGAATCTTGAAATATTTTATTACAGGCTTTCTTGGCCTTTCACGTTTGTATTGAGAAATAGTTATTCAGAAGAGCTTGCCTTGGTAGAATAATGGGGTTTTTTTTATTACTACTTTTAATGTTATCTCTTTGTGTTGAATTTCTGAAATTTTGACCATGATATGAAATGGCAAGATTCTTTTCTCATCAAGGTTATTTTGTATTCTTTATGCCCTTGTACTACAATTTTAACTTTTTTTCTTGCTCCAGGAAATTTTCTGCTACGATTTCAGTGGATGACTTCTTTATACCTTTTTGCTGTCCTTTGGTCTCTGTCTCTCCCAGCCATGATCCTGAGGTTGGCTCTCTCAGTCGCTTGGCAGCTGCTGTACCCAGCTATCTCGCCCTCTCCTTGTTTTGAGGCGTTCCCTGTGTACATCATTTAACTTGGTAACCTCGTCTTCAGAATCTGACGCTCTGTCCTCACAAAGTCCAAGTCAGCCTTCTGAGCTTTCAGTAGAATTTTTCATATCCTGAATTTCAGCTTGGTTTCATTTCAGATTGTCTACTTGAATATCAAAATGTTCCTGCACATCTTGCATTGCTTTGTTTTCCTCAATTAGCTTTTTGTTTGTGTCTTCTATGATTGTAGTTAAACTGTTTTTTTAGATTAATACATAGGTTGCCCTCTGAACTCATTGAACTTTTTATCAGTAGACATTACCTGGATCTTTAAGCTTGCTAATGGTTTCCTACATTGATTTAAGTATGCCTTGTTTGAACTGATTGATCGTATGGTCCACTTATTTATTGCAGATGGCTTACTTTTTTTTTTTTGAGGCAGAGTGTTACTCTGCAGTCCAGGCTGGTTCTGTACTCACTATGTAGTCCAGGCTGAACTCAAATCTATAGGAATCCTCCTTACTCAGCCTCCTAAGTACTAGGATTACAGGCATACATCACCATACCTGGATTATGTGGTGCCAGGGAATCGAACCCAGGGCCTTGTGCTTGATAGGCAAGGGCTTTAACTACTGAGCTATACCCCCCAGCCTCTAGTCTCTCTCCTTTTTTTTTAAACTTCCTTTCCTATAAGTTCCACTATTTCAGAGCATGGTATCAGCTTCTAGAGAGTTAGGTGTTTCTGCAGGTGTCTTAGTGCCTTGTTTTCTCATTAGTCCATTGCTAAGGACTGTAGCTTGATGAGTGTCAAATAAAACTCTGTCTCTAAAGAAACATTTGAAATGAGTTAAAAATTTTTCACTTTGTTGACTTAGTTGGGTAAGTAGTCTGGTTCCTTGTCCTGTGGTGTTTCTGGCCACAGTCCACTGGATGTGGGTGAGGGGAGAATAGCAACTGACTGGCCAGCAGTGGTCCTCTACTCAGCCTTTGCTGAGTATCCATGGATGAGATCTGCCCCACCTTTCCCATGTCTGAATCTTTGGAAGTGTGTCTTGCTTGAGGGACTTCATGCCAGTGGCTAAACTGAGATGTTTCTCTGTACGGTATGAGAGTGGGTAGGGATGAGCTAAGAGCCCCCTAAGATCCATGCTGGGAGTAGGCAGTGAAAGTGACCAAACAGTCAATGGCTTCTAACTCCTTTGATTCACACCCAGCCCCCTTCACAAACCTCTCATTTCCCTGGCTTCTTTCCTCCACAGGGTTCTCCACCCTCCCTGACCTCTTCTCACTGTGACCTGTACTGTTGATGAGATCAGCAGCCTGTTCTTCCTTCTGCCTAACTATCACTTATACCAACTCCTTCCCAGGCTGACTTAACTCACAGCAGTCCTTCTGGCTCAGCCTCCCAGTGCATGGATTACAGGTGTGGGCCACCACTCCCAACTTATGTGGTGCTGAGGAATCTAACTCAGGGCCATGTGCTTGCTAGGCAGGTGCTTTAACCCCTATGCCATTCCTTGGGCCCCTGTTTTTAAAACTTTTGTATTTATGGAAACTTTGTTAAACAAAATACGAATCTTATTTTTGTTTCCATAGAGACCACAGAAATTACCTGACATAAGCTTGCCATTATTGTAGTTACAGTTTTTATGTATAATTTCTGTGGTACTTTTAGTTCTCAGTGAGTGACGTTTCATTATGCACAGTTTAATCCTGAGTGTGAAGATCTGAAAACATAGTCAAGTAGAGTTGACTGTAACATTTTTGAAAAGAAATTTATATTGACTTGAGTTCATTTAATTCTTTTTTTTAATATAGAAATATCGCCTTCGCTTTGGGATGTGGAGTTTGCAAAGCAGCTAGCCAGAGTAAATGAGCAGCCCTTGCAGAATGGGTTTGATGAGATGATCCAGTGGACAAAAGAGGGGAAGCTGTGGGAGTTCCCAGTTAATAATGAAGCAGGTGAGTGGTCATGTCAGTAGCCTGGAACATTCGCGGGTTAGAGATTATTCCTGGAAGACAGGCTCTTTTAGAGTCCTCATGAGAAACTCAGAAAAAAGGCATTCTATAGCACCAGGTGGGTGTGATAATACAGGTTAAAGGGGATGGTGAGGTAGCAGGAGGGCCAAAATGGGAGAGAAGGGATTGTCATGGTGATGCAGTATGTGTGTACACACAGTACTAAAGCTCAGTGTATCTGTTGCGTACCGCACACACACACACACACACACACACACACACACACACACACACACACCTCTCTCTATTAAAAATGGGGAAAAATAGTCTACATATTTTTGTGAAACTGAAAACACTGTGTAAACATACTCATGGTATCCTAGGGAAAAAATTCTGACAATTTCTTTTTCTTTTTTTTTAGACAAGTTCTCACTCTGTAGTTCAGGCTGGTCTTGAACTCACTATGTAGCTCAGGCAGGCCTTGGACTCAGAGCAGTCCTCCTGCCTTAGCTTCCTGAATGCAGGGATTACTGACATGCACCTACCTCATGATGATTTTTTTTTAAAAGAATGTTAGGGTTTTATTTAATTCTAGATACCTGATAAAATAAAGATGCTAAATTGCATGGCAAAATGCATCATGAATTTCTATGGCATAAAAGAGGTGAGAACTATAAAAGATGACAGTTTCCTAGGTGCTATGCAGGACATTCTGTAGTGCATCTTCTAATACATGAAGTACTTCCCATGAGATTATAGTTCAATTTTAGAGAACAACAACTTCTATGCAGTTTTGTTTTTTGTTTTTTTTTCCGTGCTAGAGTTTGAACCAAGTGCCTTGCACCTGCTAGGTAAATGCTGTACCAACTGAGCTACACTCCCAGCCTCCCATCACCTTTATAAAGTTTTATGCTGATGTCTTCATAAAACCACCATATTAATGAGGTGCAAGGTACTGCATATGCTGTTTAAAGCAAAAGTGTTAGGAGGCTTCTGTCTTCGTCATTTTCTTCCAATATCCACAGTATAAGGGAGAAAAGGTTTATTATTTTAGGTCACAGTTCTGAGGATTCAGTCTGTTCATTGTTAGCTAACAATGTTGTAAGGGCTTGATGTAGAAGACAGTTCATGGGGTGGTGGAAAAAGAAGCAGAACAAAACTAGGGAGAAGCCAGTGCAAAAAACATGTTGTTCCAGACCTCACCCTCCATGACCTGGCCGCACCTCGTAACAGCACATGAAATAGATTAATCCATATGATCCAATTAACCTTCACAGTCCAGTTGCATTCCAAATACTTGAGGCTATGGGGGATATTCTAGATCCAAACCATAACATTTTATCTGTAGCACTTAAGTTTCATGTCTGTCTCCTTTTGCAAAATGCATTTAGCCTGTCTCTAAGAGTTGCTAAAATGTTAACAGTTTCAACATCATTGAAAAGTCTAAGTCTGAAGTCTCCTGTGAGACTCCAGACACTCTTTCCTATGAGCCCCGGTAAAAACCAAAGAAAAGCTAAACACTTTCAACATACAGCAGTGCAGGGTAAATGTTCCCTTGACAAAAGGAAGGAAACGGAGAATAGGAAGAAATCAGACCAAAGCAAAACCAAAACCCAGCAAGTCAAACATCAAATCCTGTAGCTCCACATCTATCAAGGAAGGAAGAAAGCTGTGATGAGATGCTAGTTTTAAAGGTTTTGGGTATCTCTGCCATTGGGCAGATTTGGTGACCTTTCTGTTCAGGTAACTGCTGATTGCTTGTGGCTTTCCTCAGTAGCTGTCCACTTTCCTGGTGTTTCCAGATTCCTGCGATTTCCACTGAACTTTCATGTTCACACACTGCCTGCTCTCCCAGGCCTTCTTCTCAAGTCTTGATGGAATGCCTTCTGTGCCACCCAGCTCTGTGTGATCACTAAACTAAGTTCTGCTGCTGGCTGGAGCAGTAGCCTGGTCCCTGGGACCCTGGTGACAGTTGCTTCTGAGTGCCTGAATGGCTGAACAGTTCCAAGTGTGAAACATTTATTAATGCTTGACAGAAACTTGTTAATTTATTGGTATATATTGCTTCTCATTCTAAAGCCCAAGTATGTTTTATAATGTGATGGATTCTTTAGCTGTAACGATATTTTCTGTGCCCAGGGCTAATTGTTTATATTTTATATTTTACATGTCATATCCCTTTCCCCTTCATACCCCTCAAAGTCACCCTCGCCCTCTTTCCTTCTCCAAAGAATCTTCTTTCTTCCATCTCTTTTACTTTTTTATGATTTGGTTTTCTCATTCATTACAATAACTATATTATACTTTGAACATTTACTTTATACTAGGCATTTTTTCCATCTGTTTCATCTTTATGAAAACTCCAGGAAGTTGGTCTTTTAAAACTTACATTATGCTTGAAGAAGCTGATACTCAGAAAAATTAAGTAATTTGTTGAAAGTCACAGTTTTTGGAAAAATCTAGGCTGAACTCTAAAGTCCATGCCTTTAACAATACTATTCATTGATATTTATTTTATGATGTAGGCTTTATATTTGAAATTATGACATACTTTTTTGTCTTGTTTCCTAGGTTTTGATGATGACGGTTCAGAATTTCATGAACACATATTTCTGGATAAGTATCTTGAGGGTTTTCCAAAGCAAGGACCAATTCGCCACTTCATGGAGCTGGTTACCTGTGGGCTTTCCAAAAATCCTTATCTTAGTGTTAAGCAGAAGGTTGAACACATAGAATGGTTTAGAAATTATTTTAAAGAAAAAAGAGACATTCTAAAAGAAAACAATATACAGTTCAGTTAAGACCTTGAAAATTTTTACTTCAAGCTGTTGAAGATGATATTAAAATAATATAATTTACTAGTATTTATGTTAATTATTATATCTGATTTGACTGGTATAAATGTTAGATTGTTTTTTGAAATATAATAGTATCTGAAAAGTATCCTAGTGTGAAGAAAAGTCCATTCATGGATTCAGAAGAATCCATAACAGTTAATGACCAATTTAAGAAAATTCCCTAATTTTTCTTTTTACTCAGTGCACATCACATTATTGGCCATGTGTCTTATGACACAGAGTGCTTGCATTGATCCTTTTATTTTTTTGCAACTGTGACAAAATACCTGAAGCAGGCTAACTTCATAGAGAAAAATGGTTTATTTAGCTTATACTTTTAGAGATTGAAAGTCCCAGGCTTGGTAAAATCAGCAGACATCCTGCAAAATGAATCTTCCATAACCCAGGCTCCATATTAAAAGCACACTAGGAAACAAAGTACCATGACTCTACCAGTAGAAATAGGACAACAGAACCAGATTTGCAAATCCTTTGAATAGTGGTCTTAATAAGACTTAGAATATAAAACATACACTAATATATAATAAAGTAAATATTGAACAAAAATGCTATAAGACTGACCAGGCAGATTTGGAAAAAAGAATAATCAGTGAAGAAGTTTAACAGCATATTGGACACTAGTGAATTGTTCTAAAGAAATTACTCAGCCAGGTATGATGTCACACACCTATAATCCCAGCACTTGGGAGAATGAGGCAGGAGGATCACCATGAGTTTGAGGCCAGCCTTGACAAAGAACAAGACCATATCAAAAAAAAAAAAAAAAAAAAGTAAAAAAAAAGTTACCCACAGTCAATAAAGAAAAACACTATAGAGAAGCAAAAAGGGAAGCTTTGTTCAATCAGATTGCCAGGAGAGAAAGGGAAACTTTAGCTAAGAGACTATTTTTGGATAATTATTGAATGAGGATTTTTTACAATTAAAGATTCTAATTTGGCCTGGGTTTATAGATCAGTGATTAGAGCACTTGCCTAGGAAGCAGGAGGCACCCAGCACCACCAATTAATAGCAGGGCCTCAAGGTTCACTCTTCTACTTCCAGCACTAGGGAGACTGAGGCAGGAGAATTGCCCTGAGTTGTAAGCCAGAATGAAAAACGTGTCTCAAAAAAATAAATAAATGAAAGATACTAATTCATAGTCAACAGTAGGATATATTTTTAAGTATAGAACACTTAAATTTTTTAATTTGGGCATTTAGATTATTTCTATACATCATTGTTACTGATGTTTGGAATAGCTATCTCAAAATGAGGGATACATTTGTGAGATACACAAAAACAATGGGCTACCAGCAGAACCTCACTAAGAGATATCCAAGGATACGGAGTGCACGATAGGTATCATTTCTATTGATTGTTATAGGTGCTAAAAGAACTGAGGGAAGTTAATCCAATAGCTGGTATAATCTGCATACCTCAAAAATGATGGCAGATAAAGGAGCCATAAACATACACTGGAAAAAGGACAGCTTGTTCAACAAATGGTGCTGGGAAAAATTGGACATCCACATGCAGAAGAAGGAATATAGACACACACCTGTCACCATGCACCAAAATCAAATCAAAGGGGATGAAAGACCTAGATATTAAAACTAAAACAGTGAACCTTCTGGAAGACAAATAAGGCAAATATCTAAAAGACATAGGTATAGTCAAGGACTTATAAGACACCAAAAGAAAAAGCCCCAGCATTAACAAGTGGGATTATGTCAAAAAGTTTCTGCACAGCAAAGCAAATTATCAACAGTGTAAAAAGAGAACTCACAGACTGGGAAAAAATATTCTCCACCAGTACCTCAGGTAGGGGGCTCATAACCAGAATATACAGGGAACTGAAGAAAAGTAAGCCTCTCAAACTCAATGACCCTATTGAAAAATGGGCTAAAGAAATGAATAGGCAGTTCACAGATGAAGAATTTCAAATGGCCAAGAAATACACGAAAAGGTGTTCTACATCCTTAGCCATGAGAGAAATGTAAATAAAAACATCACTGACATATCATCTAACTCCAGAGGGGTTGGCATATATTATGAACACAAACAGCAATCAGTGCTGGGGAGGCTCTGAGGAGAAAGGAACCGTCCTGCACTGCTGGTGGGAATGTAAACTGGTACGACCACAATGGAAAGCGGTATGGAAGTCTCTCAAAAGACTGGAAATGAATATCCCCTTCGATCCAGCAATAGCGCTTCTGAGAATTTTCCCAAAAGAGTTAAAAATGACATATAACAGACACATGTATACTCATGTTCATAGCAGCACAATGAACAATAGCTAAAATGTGGAAGACACCAAAATACTCCATCAACAGACCAATGGATACATAAATTGTGGCATTTATACACAATAGAATACTAATATATATAAAGACAGATAGGTTGGAGGCTTTTGTAGGTAAATGGAGGCAACTTGAGACCATCATGCTCAGTGAAGTGAGTCAGAAACAAGGTGAAATATTGAATGGTCTCTCTGATGAGAAACCCAGATCACAGTTACTCCATAGACATTAATGTGGGGAATAATGGGAACTGGAGGGGAGGGGGAGGGTTGGAAAGAAAAGGGAAGGATTTGTAACTTTACCAGGATATGTATGTGCACAAAATACTCAAGATCAGTGTAAACTGAGTATTACACTTATACATACCAATAAAACGGGAGGAAAATGATGGTAGAGCTTGGCTTGTTGGTACATTCCTGTATAATCCCAGCTGTTTGGGTAGCTGAGACAAGAGGATCATAAATTCAAGACCAAGCCAGTCATAGTGGTGCACACCTGTAATCCTAGCATTTGGGAGCCTGAAGCAGTAGGATTGCCCTGAGTTGGAGGCCAGCCTGGGCTACATAATGAATGAGTTCAAGATCAGTCTGGACTAGAGTGAGACACTGTCTTTAAATAGATAAAAATTCAAGGTCAACCTGGTCAACTTAGCAAGATTGTTTGTTCCAAAAGGGGCTGGATACATAGCTCAGGGGTAGAATATGGCTTCCACAGACCCTGGGCACAATTCCTAGTGTTGGGGTGGAGGAGTCAAGGGGTATGCCAGCAGGCTGGACACACATGAGCCATTTTTCTCACTGCAACATTTATTTAGGAGTGGAAGTTTGCCACTTTTATATGTTTATCATTATCTGGCATCAATGAAAGTTTTTATTAATTAGCTTCCTTATCTTCCAGTATCAATGCAGTCATTTCTATCACTAAAGAGTTTTGTGGACATTTTTCCAGGAAAGGAAATGGAAGTGGTCAGAGACATTGAGATAGAATTTCTTACCTAATTTCTCTGTATTCAGTCTGATTGTCGGTTTCAAACTGAGTCCTGGGGTGAGAGGCCAGGAAGATATGTCCAGATGAGTAGCTAGCTGTCCTTCTTGAGTACTGTTCTTTTTTGATTTGAGAGTCTTGCTGTGTAGTACAGGCTGGCCTTGAACTCACAGGAGTCCTGCTTCAGCCTCCCAATGCTGAGATTGTGGGCACCATCCTGTCCCATTGCAGGGAACGTTTCAGCTTGTGTCATCTGTGAAGTGTTATACACAAAGCCCAGTATATTGCTAGGCTACAAATTATAGTCATTCTATAAAACTACTTGTGTGAGTAAAAGAACGGTTGTGACCTGAACCAAATGGCACAAGCCTGTCATCCCAGCTCTCTGGGAGACTGAGGCAGGATAGTCGAAGGTTCATGCTCAGCCAAAAATAAATAGGCGTTTATGATTCTTTTTCTGGGATTCTGTACATTTATGAGAAGAAAAGTGCATATGAAAATAAAGATAAGTTGCCACAGGATACAAAAGAGCACAATTGCAAAAGGCAGAAACAACAAACGTACTGGAATAGAGGAACAGATACGCGAATGCGGTGCAAGTGTCTGTGCGACAGAGCATCGCTCAGCTTTAAAGGGATTTCTGATGCATGCTACAGCATGCATGAACCCTGAGCTTCCAAGGAATGCCAAGTACTTCCCGCCCTGCTTACAGGAGTTACCTAGAATGGCGCCAGTCTTACAGAGTGGAATGGCTGGCAGGGGGAAATGGGGAACAGGGAGTAGGTGTGGAGTCATCGTGGAGTTCCAGTAGAAGATGAAAAAGGTGGCGATGGATGGCGACAGTAGTTGCACACAATGACTATACTTAACATCATGTTTAGTAAGGCAAGTTTTTGTATGTTTTACCATGCCCTGACATAGCTGAGGGTGTTGCCCAAGGGTAGAGCACATATTTAGCACATATGAGGCATTGGTTCAACACTCACACTTCTTCCGCTCACAAAATGTAAATATACTAAACCACAGATCATATGTAGAATATAGATACAGCTATTTAAAAAAAAAAAAAAAAAAGGCAGGGGGAGGGTGTGGCAAACCCTGTGGGGCTGATCTGTAATTCTAGCCTTCTGGGACGCTGAGGCAGGAGAAACGCAAGTTCAGGCACACAGCCTGAGCAACTTAGGGAGCCCAGTCTCAAAGTAGCAATGTGAAGACCCTAGTCTTAATCCTCGGTATCACAAAAATTAATTAATTAAATGTTATGTTTCCAAACCAAAGAGGATCACATACCATCTCAGCAAAGAGTGCATGTCAGCAGCAAAGGATCTGGAAGAGCTGGATGGGCTGTTGTCTGAGGCCGGTGGAAGTGATTCTCAGTTTAATCTGTGGGTTTTTATCCTCCCCCCCCCCCCACCCCATCACCAATAGGGTCTTTCCCAACAGACCGGCCCTCTGCTGTGTCCTTCACATGCATAATCTCAATTTATGGGGCGGATGGTATTCTTATAGATGGGAATTTAATAACTTTCCTAAGTTTTCTGGATAAATGATGCAACCAGAGTTGAAGCCTAAAGCAGCAGGCTCCAAAAATGATCCATAAGTATTTTTCCAGTACATCCCAAAACAGTGGTGCACGCCTGTAATCCCAACACTTGGGAGGCTGAGGCAGGAGGATTACCATGTGTTTGAGGCCAGCGTGGGCTCCATAGTGAGTTTAGGACCAATCTGAACTGCAGAGCAAGACCCTGTCTCAACAGCAACAGCAAAAGCTTTTAACGTGCGTCAGCCATGGTGGTGCATACCTGTAATCCCACCACCGGGAGGCAGACTTGAGTTCATTGTCAACCTGGGCTACACAGTGAGTCCAGCACCAGCCTGGAATACGAGTGAAACTTGCCTGGGGGGAAGAAAAGCTTTTTAAGGGCTGAGAATGTAGCTCAGCAGTTTAGAACACTTTACTAGTTAGTGCAAGGCTCTGGGTGTGATTCCCTAGCACCACATAAACCAGGCACAGTGGTGCACGTGTGTAGTCCTTGCACTTAGGAGGCTGAGGCAGGAAGATTGCCATGAGTTCAAGGATAGCCTAGGCTACATAGTGAGTTCAGGACCAGCCTGGAATGAGACCCTATCTCCATGAAAAAAAAGAAAAAAAAAAAAGGCTTCTGGAGGGTTGTGATGACATACCTTGGTGGTTGAGACCCTGGATTATGACCCCAGAACCACTGAAAAATAACAACAACAACAGCAGCAAAATAGCTTTTAGACAATTACAGCGATAACTTGGAATAAGTCTACTGACATACAGTGACAAAATGACCACAAAGTGAAAACATTGAAGTGGTAATGTTTAAGTCAGAGACTTCTTTCTGGGTAAGATGGCAGCTGAGTAAACACCAAAAAAAAAAAAAAAAAAAAAAAAAAAAAAAAAAAAAAAAAAAAAAAAAAAAAAAAAAAAAAAAAAAAAAAAAAAAAAAAAAAAAAAAAAAAAAAAAAAAAAAAAAAAAAAAAAAAAAAAAAAAAAAAAAAGAAAGAAAAAATCTTCGCCAGAAAAGAAACTCATTATGACACATCATAATCAAAACCTGTGAAATTAAACACAAAGAGAGAATATTGAAAGCTATAAGAGAAAGACATTATTCTACTACGGCAAGCCCATCTGCAGTTTTCCTAATGCAAACCTTAAAGACCAGGAAAACCTGGAACAAAATCTTCCAAGCTTTAAAAGAAACCAAGTGTCAGTCCAGGGCATTGTATCTAGCAAAAGTTATCCCTGAAAATTGAAGACGTAAAAAGTTTTTGTGACCAAGAAGCTACAAAGATACTTGAAACCACTGCTAGCTCAGCACTGCGGAAAGTACCTGAAGGAATCCTGGAGACAAAGAGATGAGCAGCACCAAAGAACACAGAAGAAAGGGAGCCTCCAATAGGAAGGTGTAATGTAAGGAACAGCAGACAACCGACACAAGAAGAGCAAGAGGAGGACAGGATTCTGTAAAAGCTTACAATAGTTATTCTCAGTGCTGATGTTTTAAACTTGCCAATCAAAAGACAGACTGGCAGAGTAAATAAAAAAACCCAGCCGTGTGTTGTCTGCAAGAGACGCTTCACCCACAAAGAAGCATGCAGACTGAAAGTAAAAGGCTGCAAGGTAATACTCCGTGCTGCTGGAGCCAGGAGCCAAGGAGTATCGGTACTGTTTTCAGATTTCAAACCAAAACAGATCAGGAAAGACACTGTATACTGGCAAAAGGAAAAATGCAGTAAGATGAGGCAGCAGTTGTAAACATACGTTATGCACCCAAGGTAGGTGCACCCAGTTACATAACACAGAAACTACTAAATATAAAGGGCTAAATAGGTCCCAATACCCTCATACTAGAGGATGTCATTACCCACACTTACACAAAGATACAAGTCAACCAGACAAAAAAAGACAACAAAGAATCATCAAGAGTAAAATTACGCCATGGAATAAATGGACTTAACTTCCCAAACAGACCATATCCTTGGACATAAGACATGCTTAAATGAATACAAAAATAAATGCAAAAGAATTGAAATCATTCCTTGCATTCTTTCAGGTTGTAGTGGATTGAGACTAGAAATCAACAGCAAAAGAAGCTACAGAAACTATACAAATACATGGAAGTTAAATGACACATTAATGAACAAACAATGGATCACAGAAGAAACCAGGAAAGAAATCACCATCGAGAACTTCCCCAGGGCAAGTGGCAATGGAAGCCACTGTGCCAGAATCTATGGGACACCACGAAGGCAGTGCTAAGAGGGAAATACATAGCTATGAATATACATATGAAAAATCAACAGTCTCAGATAAAGAATCTCATATGCAGCTCAAAGTCCTAGAAAAACAACAAGACAAATCTGAAAGCAGTAGAAGGAAGGAAATTATAAGAAATAGAGTAGAGATCAGTGAAATTGAAACTGAAAAAACATAAAAATATGAATCAGTTAATTCTTTGAAAAATAAATATTTGATAAACTCCTAGCCAAACTCACCAAAAGAAGGAAAGAAAAATTCACATCAGTGCAATGAGAAATGAAAATGTGAAATCACAAGGCACTGTTCAAGTCCAGAGGATTATAAGAAACTATTTTGAAAGGCAATAGTTCAGCAAATTCAAGAACTCATAAGAAATGCACAAATTCCTGTACACATATGATGTACCAAAATTGAACCAAGTTATAAAAATCTTGAATAGAGCAATAACCAGAGATGAAATCGAGGCAGTAATAAAGGGTCTGCCAACAAAGAGAACTCCAGGACCTGATGGATTCTTCACAGACTTTTATCAAAACTTTAGGGAAAAGTCAGCACAAGTACTCCTTTAAGTCCTCCATGAAATTGAAAGGGAAAGAACACTGTCCATCTCCTTCCTGGAAGGAAGTGTCATCGTGACCCAAAGACCAGATAAAGACCGAACAAGAAAAGAATATTACAGGCCAATTTTCTTAATAAATATAGATGAAAAAAATCCTCAATAATATACTTGAAAACAGACTGCAACTAATTGTTAAAAAGATTATATATCTTTATCAAGTTGGCTTCATCCCAAGGATGCAAGGCTGTTTCACTGTATATAATTCACTTACTATAATACATCACATTAACAAAAACAAGGACAAAATCACATGATCATCTCAATGGATGCAGAAAGAGCCTTTGAAAAAATACAACACACCTTCCTGATCAAAATGATGAAAGTAGGTATAACAGGTCTTACCTTAAGCTGACAAAGGCAATTTACGATAATCCTACAGCCAGTAACATGCTAAATGGGGAAAAGCTGTAAGCATTTCCACTCAAACAAGGAAGAAGACAAGGGTGTACACTCTCATCGCTTCTATTCAACATGATAATTGAAACCTTAACCACAGCGGTCAAGCAAGAGTATGGAATAAAGAGAATATGCATAGGAAAGAAAAGAAGTCAAACTGTCCTTATGTGCGGGTAACATGATCGCTTATGTAGAGGACCCCAAAACTCCACCAAAATATTCTTAGAAGTATTCAATAAATTCTGCCAAGTAGCAGGATATAAAATCAATACAAAAAATCAATAGCAGTTCTCTACAGCAAGAATGAAAACACACAGAAATAGATCTGAAAAACAATTACATTCACAATAGCCTCAAAGAAAATTAAATACCTAAGAGTCAACCTAACTAAAGAAGTGAAGGACCTGTATACTGAAAACTGTAGTAACCTGAAAAAAGAAAGAGAATTTTTAAAAATGAAAGACATCCCCTGTTCCTGGATAGACAGAACCAACATTGTCAAAATGGCCATATTACCAAAAATTATATACAGACTCAAAGCAATCCCAATTAAGATGCCAGTATTACCAAAAACTATATACAGACAAAGCAATCCCAATTAAGATGCCAATATTACCAAAAATTATATACAGACTCAAAGCAATCCCAATTAAGATGCCAATAACATTTTTCACAGAACTAGAAAAAATATTCCAAAAATGTATATGCAAACAGAAGAGCTCCAGAATGGCCAAAACAATCCTAATTAACAAAACAAAAGCAGGAGGCACCACAATACCAGATATCAAATTCTATTACAAAATCACATGGTATTGGCACACACACACACACACACACACACACACACACACACACACACACACAAACCAGACCAGTAGATCAATGCAACTGAATGGAAGGTGCAGAAACATCGCTAAGTACCTTTAGCATCTAATCTTCAAGAAAAGGGCCAAAGAAAAAATATATGTTTGAGTAAAGATAGCCTCTTTAGCAAATGGTGCTGGAAAAATGGACCAGCCACATGCAGAATAATGAAACTAAACCCCCATCTTTCACCATGTACTAAAATCAAATCAAAATGGATCAAAGACCTAGACATTAAAATGGAACACTAGTCTATGGCCATGCCATCCTAAATGTGCCTGATCTCATCTAAAATGGAAACACTGAGCTTGTAGGAAGAAAAAAACATGCAAAACCTTTGAAGACACAGGCATAGGCAAGGACTTCTGTAATAAAGCACCCAAAGACATGAGATAACACCAAGAATCAACAAATGGGATTGTATCAAATGAGGAAGCTTCTGTCCAGCAAAGTAACAACAGATTGAAAATGTAACTGATGAAATGGTTTTTATGGTTTGGTTTTCTCAATTAGAGAAACCATATGATATTTACCTTTTTATTAGAGTTATAGCTGCAAAAACATTGAATTCTATCCTTGGGAGAACGGCATGTTATATGAAATGTATTTCAATAAAGCTGTGAATATATAATCTGTACTTTAAAAAAATTTATAATACCAACCAGCACTTGGGTGACTGTGGCAGGATTGCCATAAGTCCAAGGCCTGCCTGAGCTCCATAGTGAATTCAGGACCAACGTGGGCTACAGAGAGAGAACCTGTCGAGAGAGAGAGAGAGAGAGAGAGAGACAGAGAGAGAGAGAGACAGAGACAGAGAGACAGAGAGACAGAGAGAGAGAGAGAGACAGAGAGAGACAGAGACAGAGACGAAAGTAATCAGTAAGAAATAACAAGTAGTCAAATTTTTGGGAACTGAGTAGCTAGTGGAACTGATGGAGGGGGAATGTTTAATCTAGAATGCGCAGTGGGACAAGTGTCACAATGAATGTAAAGTTTTGAAAATGAGATGGCAAATTGGACATGGGAACTGAGAAGAAATGTAGCTTTTATGAGTGTCCATGGAATGAGGAGGGGAGGAAAAAAAGAAAGACAATTATTCTTTTAGGCTCTAGATCAGTCTGTAACAGTGCAGATAACAGTGATTTAGACCACTGATTCCTGACGCCTCTAATTCTAATTCCCTAAGGGTGACCCAGAAGAGAAAGATGAAGAGAGGGGCCGATGTGTCATAAAGCCGCGGCCCGGTAATGCTTAAGCGAGAAAGGGTTTGAAATGTCCTAAAAGGAAATTCCTGCATTAGATGATATTTCACCACGTGCTCACTGCTCGGCATTAATGTGTAAAATCAAGAGATTTAAACGAGATTAGGGTCTGGATTAAACCTTCTGAGACATTAAAAATTAAGAATCCAATTACTTCTGCCACATGAATTTACTTCTGTTCATATGTACTGACATAGTCACAAACTCTCATGCACTCTGGTGGTTTCTCCACCAAAGCTGTCAGCCTAATTTGAGGGTTCAGGCCAGGCTATTAAGGGGCAGGAGTGATGAACATGAAGCATTGAATTTCAAAACTAAGAAAATAAGTATCTTTTCCTGCCTGGCATGATGGTATGCCCCTGTAATCTCAGCACTCTGGAGGCTGAGGCAGGAGGATCACAAATCTCACTATGTAATCCAGTCTAGCCTTGAACTCATATCCAGCTCAGGCTAATCTCAAACTCTTCTGTCTCAGCATCCCAAGCACCAGGATTATAGGAATTTCCACTTTAACTCTGATCTTACAGGCCCAGGAAGAGTAACTTGATAGCAAGTTCATAGTCAATCTGTGGCAGAGTTAAGACAAAACTCCAGATCTCAGATGAGGTTTCAATTTTGTCACACTCCTCTTTACATAGATCAGTAGTGTAAATGCGTAAGAATTCCTGTGTGAGTGAACAACAGTGAATTAAATACAGTCGTAAAATGGAAGAGGATTTGGGCACTCACAGTCCCAGCCATTGGGAGGTTGACCCAGGAGGATTGCCATGAGTTCAAGGCCAGTGTGGGCTACATAGTGAGTTCAGGATCAGCCTGGACTCCAGAGCAAGACCCTGTCTCAAAAAGAAAAAAAATAAGTTCATCCTTTTGTGACAGGGCTGGGTGATAGATGCGAAGTGGTACCTGTGAGGGGTATTCTGAATAGCACTGACGTCTCAGGCGCAGCACCAGCAGCAGGGTGTGGTTTGTAAGATGAAAATTCTTGAAATGAAACTTGTGTTATTTTTATTCCATTAAGTATCTAGCTCCTCATTGCATTTTGATTTGATTTTAGTACATTGTGAGGGATGTGGGAATAGTTCATTATTCTGCATGTGGGTAACCAATATTCCCAGAATTATTTATTTTTGTTTTGTTCTTCTGAGTCAGAGTCTCATTCTGTAGTCTAGGCTGTCCTGAACTCACTATGTAGACCAAATTGGCCTCAAACTCCCAGCAGTTTTCCTGCCTCAGCCTCCCAAGTGCTGAAATTATAGGCACGCACCACCATGCCCAGTTTATGTGGTTCTGGGGAACCAAATTCAAGGCAAGCACTCTAACCACTGTGCTATTCCTCTACTCCCCAGCACAGTTACTTAACGAGGCTACCTTTATTCAGGGTGTATTTTTTGGTCCCTTTATTGAAGCTCAAATGACTGAGGGTAGTCAGGTTTGTCTCTGCATTTGCAATTCTGTTCCATTGATCTACCTGTCTTTGCACCAGTGCCATGTGGTTCATATCACTGTAATATAACTTCACGTTCAGTATTGTGATGCCTCCTGCTTTTGTTTTATTGCTGGGGATTGTTTTGGCTGGTCTGGGTCTCTTCTGGTTCTATATAAATTTTAGAATCGCTTGTTCTAAACACATGAACAATGTTATTAGTATTTTTATTGTAATTGCATTGAAACTGTATATCAGTTCTGTTGGTATGTCAATTTTGACGACACTAATTCTACCTGTCGAGAAATAGTGGGTCTTTCCATTTTCTAATGCCCTGTGCAATTTCTTTGTTCAGAACGCTATAATTTTGATTACCACAGGTCCTTCACTTGCTTAGTTAGGGTAGCTTCTAGGTATTTAATTTTCTTTGAGGCTACTGTAAATGGAATCACTTTTCTGGTCTCTTCCTCTGTATTTTCATTGTTGCTGTACAGGAATGCTATTAATTTTTGTGTGTTTATTTGTAACCTGCAAGTTGGCTGAATATGCTTGTTAATCCTAAGTGTCTTCTGGTAGAGTTTTGGGACTTTTTGTGTAAAGGATCATACCACATACAAATAAAGATAGTTTGACTTCTTCCTTTCTTAAACATATTCCCTTTGTTTCGTTTTCTTTTCTGATTGCTGTAAGGTCTGAAGTTTTTGATTTCGGTCCTGGGTATTCTGCCATTCATTGCTTGTTAAATACTGCCACTACGTTAAACAGAAGTAGTGAGAGTGGACACCCTTGTCCTGTTTCTGGTTTGAGGAGAAATGCTTTCAGTTTCTTCAGTTTAAATGATGTTGGCAGTAGAATTGTCATACGTTTTTTTCACCAGCCAAGGTAAGGTCCTTCTACATTGATTTTCATCTATTTTACAATGAATGCGTGTTGAATTTTTTTTCATTGGCATTTTCTGCATCTTTTGAGATAATCATGATTTTTGTCCTCACTTTTGTCCATTTAGTATATTAATTAATTTACATATGTTGAACCATCCTTGCATCACTGGGATGAAGTCAACTTGATCGTGGTATAATATTTTTAATAATTTGTTGAATTCTGTTTGTACATATCTTGTTAATTTTTGCATCTGTATTCATTATGGAAATTGGTCTACAGTTTTCTCTTTCTTAGGTCTTGATCTGGTTTGGGGATCAAAATAATGCTAACCTTCAGGAAGAAGTTTGGCAGTATTTCTTGTCTTTGATTTTCATGGAGAAGTTTGAGAAACATTGTTGCTAGCTTTTCTCTGAAATTCTCATAAAATTCTGAGATAAATCTATCTGGTCCTAATCTTTTTTTTTTTTTTTGATAGAGACTTTGTTACCGCCTCCATTTCACCCCTGGTTATTGGTCTAGTCAGGATTTTTATATATTTTTGGCTCAGTTTTGGTACCTCATATGTGTAGGAATTTATCCATTTCTTCTAGGTTCTCAAATTTACTGGAATTTTGGCTAGAAGTTTATCAATCTTATTTATCCTTTTGAAGAACCAATTCTGTGATTTGTTGATCTTTTGTATTTTTGTAATATCTATTTCATTAACTTCTGGTCTTTCTAATTTCTTTCCTTCTACTGCTTTTAGATCAGGATTGTTCTCATTTCTCTAATGTTTTGAGCTGTAGCACTAGATTATTTATTTGGTTTCGCACTTGTTTTAAATGTATGACTTAATAGCTATGAATTTTCCTGTTAGTACTGCCTTCATTGTGTCCCATAGATTCTGGTATGCTGTGCCTCTATTGTTTGATTTTAAAAAGTTTTTGATTTCTGCCCCGGGTTTTCTGTGATTCATTGCTTGTTTAATAGTATATTATTTAATTGCCACATATTTGTGTGTAGTTTCTGTAGTTTCTTTTTGTTATTGATAGCTCATTTTATTCTTCTATGATCTGAAAATATGCAGGTTATTATTTCAATTATTTTGTATTTATTTAAGCACCTCTTTCTTTTTTGACAGGGTCTCGCTCTGTAACCCAGGCTGGTCCTGAACTCACTATGCATCTCAGGCTGGCCTTGGGCTCAAAGCAATCCTCTTGCCTTAGTCTCCCAAGTGCTGGGATTACAAATGTGTGCCAAAACGCCCCACTTGTGTGGTGCTGGGGAAGGGCCTTTTACTGGTTAGGTGTGAGAAACAGCTTAAAAGAAGTCACTTGTCCAAACAAGGGATGGACCCAGAAGGTATGAAGGACAAAAATGTGAGGATTTAGTTATCTTTTAACAAAAAGAGGTGTTCTCTCCACACACAGATAGAGAAAAGCATACAGAAAGTATGGTGGATAGAGACTTTAAATCCCTAAATTGCGAGTCCTTCCCCTTGCCTTTTTCCTATTAGAAGGGTGCACAATCTTCCCAATAAGCTCTAAGGTATTGGTTCATGGTCAGGTCAGTCACTGTAGCGTGACCTTTATCTCTCCTCCCCCTTCCTCCTCTTGGTCTAGTAACCTGCTCAGGTAAAAGCACATAAAATTTAAAAGATCCATGCGGTCTATTTTAAAGAGAAGTCCCACGTGCTGCTGAGACATGCGTGTATTCTGCTGATGTTGGACGGCACGCTCAGTAGATATGTTAAGTCCATTTGTCCCACAGTTTGGTTGGCACTGATAATTCTTTAATGATGTACCTATTTGTGACTTGTCTTTTTTATTTATTTATATTTTTGAGACAAGGTCTCACTCTGTAGTCCAGGCTAGTCCTAAAATCACTATGGAACCCCAGGTAGGCCTCAAACTCACAGCAGTCCTCCAGCATCAGCCTCCCCAGTGCTGGGATTACAGGCATGCACCACTACACCCAGCTTTATGTTTGTCTATTTTTGAGAGTAGGATATTTAAGTTCTTTACTGCGATTGTATTGGGGTCTGTATCACCTTTTTTGGCTAGTAGAGTTTTGTTTTGTTTTGTACTGTTTTATAAAATTGGGTGCACTGACACTGAGTGCACATATATTTAAAATTGTGAGCTCTTTTTATTGAATCGTTCCCTTTATTAGTATATATATATATATGCCATGGTTTGGATCTTGAGGGTTCCCCCAGAAACCTCATGTATTTGGAAGTGTTTGTTATTGGAAAGTAGGGCTTGGCGCAAGGTGCAGGTGCCTGGGGTTTGGTCGGGAATGGTAGCTGCGATTGGGGGCACCCAGGGAAGAGCTTTCCGGTGTTTGTTGTTGACTTGTGGAACAGGAAATGAGTGAGGGGCACCACCCACCCCTGTAAGGGGTGGGGCTCCACTGGCCGCTCTGAATGAAGTGAAGGAAGAAATAAGAAACATTGTTACAGTTTATTCCTGGGACAGCGCTAGCCTAGGCAGTCTGCAGACTTCCATTTGCTCTGCTCAACTTGGCTTCTGTCTGCAGTGGGGTGAGCAGCTTTCCAGAACTCTGCCACCATGGCTGGTGCCCAAGAAGAGACTGTGTGAGACCTTCTAAAGTTGTGAGCTCAGTACCTCTTTCCTCTCTTAAATTGTGGATGTCAGGTATTTTGTCACAGCAACAATAAAGTAAGACAATATGGTATTTATCTTTGTCTCAGTTTTTGCTTGAAGTCTGCTGTGTTTGAAAACAATGTAGCTACTCCTCCTTGTTTTCAAGCTCCAGTTGCATGGAGTTTTAATTTCCACATTCGGTGTGTGTTCCTTTATGAGTAAAATGTGTCTCTTGCCCGCAACAAATGGTTAGGTTTTGTTTTTTGATTCAATCTGCCAGGCTGTCTACTTATTGGCAAGTTAAGATAATTAACATTGAAACTTATTATTGGAAAGTGTTTGCTGAATCCTGTCAGTGTCTACCCACCTCCAGAGTGTTGGCTTTTTGATTCTCCTTTCTGTTACACTTCCTGTTTTGATGTTTTATTTCCTCTGGATTATTTCATGCTGCTAGTCTCTGTCTAAGATTCCCTCAGGTATTTTCTACAATGCTGGTCTAATGGTCATACATTTATTTAGAGTTTTCTCTTTTCTGAAAATGTTTTACCTCTCCTTCAATTTTAAGGGATTATTTGGTCAGATACAACATGAGTTGACACTTGCTTTCTTTTAAAGCTTGAGGGGCTGGAGGAATAGTTCAGTGGTTAAAGCACTTGCCTAGCAAGCGCTAAGTCAAGCACTAAGTACCCGAGTTCGATTCCCCAGCACCATGTAAGCCAGGTGTGGTGGTGCACACCTATAATCTCGTTACTCAGGAGGCTGAGACAAGAGGATTGCCATGAGTCCAAGGCAAGCCTGTGCTGGACTACATAGTGAGTTCAGGATCAGCATGGGCTATAGACCTAGATAGACCCTGTCTCAAAACAAACAAAATAAGCTTGAGCTATTTCATTCCCTGCTCTCTTGGCCTTCAAAGTGTGTTGAGATGTTCACAGTAATTTGGATGGACTTGCCTTGGTAGAGTCATGTCTGTTTTTCTTCTACTGCTTTCAATATTCTTTGTGTTGAATTCCTGGGATTTTGATAATGATTCGACACAGCAATTCTCTCTTCTAGCCTAGGTTATTTGGTATTGTATATGCCTTTGGTACCACAATATTAATTTCTTTTCCTGAATTGCAGGAATTTTTCTGCTATCTTTTCAGCAAATAATGTCTTTATACCTTTTTTGCTGATCTCTCTCTGTCTCGATTTTTTAGCCTAATTTTTAAGTTATTATTTCACACAAAGGCAGCATTACTAAAATATGAAAAAAAATGCTGATAGAGTAAACAGGAGTTACCCCAAATCTCATCACCACCAAACACCTATTTTAACTTGTACATTTCTTTCCAGGTTTGCTTGAGATCATATTATTGCATGCTTCATGTATACATTTCATTTAATAATATGACCTTTTTAAAAAAATGTTGTGAGCAATTTTACTTTTTCAAGATAATAAAAATTAGAATATTTACTGCTTTTCTGAAAGAAAGAGAGTTTATGTATGGAGACAGACAAGGGGGATTTTGAAGTGGTGGTGTGGTCTCACACCCACAATTCTGAGGTTGGCTCTTTTTGGGTCATCTGGCAGCTGGTGTTCCAGCTACCTTGCTGTCTTTTTATTTTGAGGCTATCCCTGAGTACATCATTTAATTCATTAACAGAGTCGACACTGTGTTCTCAAGATGCTCAAGTCGTCTTCCTGTGCTTGCAACTGAATTTTTCATATCTTGAATTTCAGCTTGCTTCCTTTTCAGATGTTCTACTCAAAAATATTTCCTTATATTTTATATTGCCTCTAGATGGGGGAGTAGCTCAGTGGTTAAATTGCTTGCTTACTAAGTGCAAGGCCTTGGGTTCATTTTCTCCAGCACCACAGAAGCTGGGCATGGTGGTGCCCACCTGGAATCCCATCAATTGGAAGGATTGCCATGTATTCAAGGCCAGTCTAGACAATATGGTGAGTTCAGGACCAGCCTGAACTACAAAGTGAGACAGACCCTATTGCAAAAAATAATACATACATAAATAAATTTTATATTGCCTTTGTAAATATCTGTCAGCTTTTTGTCTGTGTCCTCTATAAACTCACTAATCTTTTTATCGATAAAGCCCTTTATTCATTTAGCAAATTGTTCTTCACGTTTGCTAAGCTCCTCTTGCATTTATTTAACTATGTCTCGTTTGAACTTATTGACCATTGGTCCACTTGATTTTTGATGTCCTTTTCTACAAGTTCCACTATTTCAGGGCCCAAGGTATCAGTTTCTGGGCAGTCAAGAGTTTCTGCAGGTGTCTTATTGCCCTCTTTTCTCGTGGTTCCATTGCTAAGGATTGTATAATTAGTTGGAGTAAAAAAAAAATTGTGTTTCTAAAAAAACAATCTGAGCTGAGTCCAAACCTTTTTACTCTGTTGAGGTGAGAAGTCTGTCCTTGTCCTGTTGGTGGGCATTATCCACAATATATGGGAAGGAGGAAGTAGCAATTGACTGGTGAGCCGTGGTTCCCGTTCAGTCTTTGCAGTGTGTCTGCTGATGAGATCCTCTCCCACTGTTCTTGTCCTCAATCCACAGAAGTATTCCTTACCTGAGGGACTTCACTTCAGTAGTAGAGGTGTTTCTGTGAATGCATATAAAAATTGGGACTGGGGAGGGGGAGGGAAACAAAAGCCCACTGAGTTCTTGCTAGAAGTAGGCAACAATGAGGAGCAAGCAGCCTGATCACCTCCAAAGCACCTGTTTCACACCTAGCACCCTTAGGAAGGCTCTTCTCTGTGTCTTGGCTTCTCTCCCCCATGGACAGAGCCCTCCGGCCTCCTTGACGTGCTCTTGCTGTGGCCTGAGCCATTCAGAAAGTCAGCGGCCTGTTGTCCCCTCACTAAGACTGTCTCTGTGCCAGCTCTTCCCAGGCACTGTTACACACTCTCCTTAAAGTCCCTGTGTGTGACCCATCTGTGGCTTCTTTTTCCCAAAACAGTTCAGACTTGGGCTTTTCCTACAATGGTTCTTGATTACATTACTTCCTAATACGGCACAGCCAAGAACTGCTTCCCCGAGCTGGTCTGCTGACCTGCAGGGAGACCTTTTCAAAGGGAAAGTTCACACTGGGTTTGTGGTTTGCGCTACCCACAGGCTTATTTCTCCTGCAGGCCAGTGCTGCTCAATTGCCACTTATTTCTACAGCTCCCAGATCTCTAGGCCTACCTCCCGAGCCCGCTGCCCTCACAGCAGCTCATGGCCATTCCCAGATAGCCTACGGCAGCTTCCTAGGATGGCATGTTCTTCAGCTTCTGATGCTTCCTCACTTACCTGTGGCCGTCTTTCATGGAACTTCTCTCCTTCCCTATGCTAAGTTGAGTAAATAGTTTTAAACTATCTCAATGTTTTTGAATGGGCCTGTGAGGATCCTATTTGGCTAAGAAGTCCTTGCTGACTTTTTTTGAGATGGGTTCTCACTCCGTAGTCCACACTCTTCATGAACTCACTATGTAGGCCAAGGTGGCCTTGAACTCAATGTAATCCTCCTGCCTCAGCCTCCCAAATGCTGAGATTACAAGCGTTTGCCAAAACCCCCAGCTCATGTGGTACTGGGGAATTGAACTCAGAGCCCTGTGCTCAGTAGCCAAACATTCTCACTTCCATGTCTCTCCTCCATCCCCTTGCTGACACTTACGACCTTCAGTACAAAGAAATACTGAAGTGCATTACCACCAGTTGTCTTTACGCACCAGTGTCTCCAACTTAACAGTGAACTCCAAGCAACTTATTCAGCCTTGTAACTCTGTGTCTCCCACATACTGGCAGCCACTACGTAGTTGTTGAAGGAATGTCTCTGACTGCATCCCCCAGACCTGAATTCTTAACCTGGAGCCCAGATTCCGTGATGAGGAGAGCGTCTCAATAAGACTGGGATGGAGGAAATCTGTGAACTTGAAAAAGAAAAAAACATACTTATTTCCACTCAGTGCTAACTGAACATTAGGGCTTCCTTCAATTGTGAATGTAGACAATGAAACACAATAGTGTTAGCAGTACCTATAGAAGTCACATGACACATCGCGTTACAGTTGCGGCAAATCTCAAAATACAGTTTACACCCATCACTACTTCCAAATTACAGTAATCACTATAATCGTCCCCTAAATCTTGTTATTTAATGTGTCAGTAAAGGAACAACTTTTATTGTTGTGTCACATGTTAAATATTTTGATAACTGTGTTTCCACATGTTGGCTTCTTTTGTCATGCTGTGTACTTCATTTTGTGCATTTACAAACATTATTCTCAAAGGGCGTCCACAGATTGCTCCGGCCTGGAGAAGAGACCCTGGTATGAGGGGCTGAAAGAGTGCCACCAGGAGCGCTGCAGCCCCTCACCACCCCCCACAGCTGAGGGAGCATGGTACCGAGCTGCAGGGCCGCGGCCAGCCCCCTGCATGCCAGCCGGCACTGCTGTCCTCGCCCCAGGAGAGGCCGCTTGGGCCCCCGTGCTTTCCACTCATATGTCCATAACAAAGACTACCAGATAGGAGTGTCCAGCTGACCGTCCTCTGGGCCCGTCATGTATTAACAATCATTTCTTTTTGTTGTTGTTACTTTGCTGTACCTGGACTGAACCCGGGAACTGAACCCGGGGACTCACTTGAGTCTTTGGGGGATTTTTTTTGTTGTTGTTGTTTCAGTTTTATTTTATTTTGGCCAAATCTTGTCAAGCTGCCCAGACTGGTCTCAAACTTGCTATCTCTTGCCTCAGCTTCTCAAGTAGATTACAGGTGTGTGCCACTGTGCCAAGCTCATCTTTTTTCCTTCCTTCCTTCCTTCCATCCTTTTTTTTCTGAGATAGAGTCTCACTCTGTCGTCCAGGCTAGTCCTGAACTCAATACGTAACTCAGGCTGGCTTTGAACATCCAGTAATCCTCCTGCCTCAGCCTGCTAAGTGTTGGAATTGCAGACATGTACCACGACACTCGGCTTGTGGTGCTGGGGAATCAGCCCCAGGGCCTTGTGCTTACCAGGCAAGCAGTCTAGCTGTGAGCTACGCCCCACCCCTCATCTCTATTTCTTGTGTTGTGTTCAACATTTTCTATGGTTCCTACCTTGGTTCACTATTTTTTTCTGATAGCCCTCTTCTCCTAGCCTTTCAAAAGCAAAGCATAGAGGCTGGGGGCATAGCTCAGTGGTTAAAGCACTTGTGGAGCAAGCTCAAGGCCCTGAGTTTGATCCCCCAGCAGCATATAAACTGAGCACGGTGGCGCTCCCTCGTAATCCCAGTACTCAGGAAACTGAGGCAGGAGGATTGTTGTGAGTCCATGCCCAGTTTGGGCTCCAGGGTGAGTTAAGGACCAACCTGGGCTGCAGAACAAAACCCTATCTCAAAAAAAAAAAAAAAAAAAGAAAGAAAGAAAGAAAAGGAAAAAAGAAAAAGAAAAAGAAAAAGAAAATCACAACATATCTATCAACTCTGAACTCAGTATGTAACAGCCCAGGCTGTACTCAGACACAGGGCAATCCTGCCTCGACCTCAGGAGTACAGGGATTACTGGGGTATCCTGCCACACCTGGCTGTGAGTGCTCTGTCCTTAATCTTTTGCTAGTCAGACAACAAAATCCTTAATGTTTCTCAGCCTTTGAGTTTCACAGAGCTAGATGGCTTGCATACTGATTCACATTAATGTGAACAGTGTAATGTGTGCATATAGACTGACTCTCATCTTCCCTCCAGAAGCTATTCACATTTGAAGGACCCTTATTAGAAGCACACACTCTAGGGGGAATTAGTTTAGCCTTTGAAGTAACCTAACCAGACATTCATTCTCTGAAGGTAGTTACATCAGCACTTTGGGTTCATTATTAACTTCCAAATGAAATTATATGATGTCTGGGATTTCCTTCACAATAATCCAGGAGGAGGGGTAGAGGCTAGGACTGTGGGTGGAGCAGCCAGGAGTTAGTTGTTGAAGCCGGCCACGGTAATAGAGAAGGAGAGTATTAGCAGTCTCTGTACTTTTCGGATCTTTGAAACTTTCCATAATAAACAGCTGTGATATATGTTATTATTGCAGCATATACCAGAATTTGTTTCTAAAGACAACAGATTGAATAAATGCCTTCTACTTTGTTTCTGGAAACCCCATTAAATGACTGTAAGGTGTTTTTAAAAAGAAATAAAAAGGCACTCTAGGAAATGGAGGCAGGAAGATCTCAAATTCAAGCAGAGCCTGAGTAATTTAGAAAGTTACCAAGACCTTGTCTCAAAAACAAAACAAAACAAAACAAACAAACAAAAAAACAAACAAAACCTGGAATCAGGAGTCAGGCCCAATAGTGAAACCTTTAATACCAGCATTCTGGGAGATTGAGGCAAGAGGAACACAAAGTCGAGCCCAGTCTCAGCAATTTACCAATAAAAATTAAAAACGGGCTGGGGATGTATGTAGCTTAGCAAAAAAGCTTTGGGCTTAATCCCCAGTACTACACACACAAAAAAGAGTAATACCTCCTTTAAAAATTAAACAGTTTTAAAGGCAGAGAAAAGACTTTTAAAGCTTTTTTGTTATTGAATTTTATTACCTTTTCTCTAAAAGTAGTACTTCATAAAGGACTATTAATACCATGCACCGGTAGGGGGTGCTACAACATTGCTTTTAAAGTTTAATTTTTAAAAAATGCTTTTATCCGCATAAAAAGGACTTGGAGTAAATTTTTTTTGCACACCCTTTCAAGAGAAAAATGACAAGATCCGAGCCTGGTGGTTCAGGTCTATAATCTCAGCACTTTGAGAGCCTGAGGCAGGAAACTCTCAAGTTCAAGTCTAGCTTGTACAATTTAGGGATTTAGCACGTTGTTTACAAAACACATCGATGGTCTACAATACATAACTAAAAAAAAAAGTCTGCATTTTACTAGCTTTCAGATAGCCTGGAGTTTGGGTGTAAACTATTTAGCATCCCCTGTCAGCATGGCGAGAGCATAGGGTGCAGTACACCCCTACACATGCTGGGTGTTGAGGTGCTCAGGTGTTGGTGGGCCGCATTCACCTGGACAGGCTGGAGTACCGGAGGCCTTCCTCATTAACCAGTAGACACAACTGACACCATGAGTCAGTGTGCATCTGGTCCAAAACTCAAAAAAAGGCACATATGCTGTATTTCTTGGATTACGTATTTCCAGGAGAACAAGAAAGCGAAAGCAAACTTGAGCATTTCCTCTTGCTCACACCTACAGCTATTACCACTTGCTTTGTAAATGTTAGTAGTATGGAGAGGAGCCACCATCCCAGGGGAACTGTGTTTCTGAGTATGTTCAGATAGGTATCAAACCCAGCCCAGCCCTGTCCAGTGGGGCAGGCTCTGCACTGTGTCCCAGCTGAGATGCTGACAGTTCCCCTGCAAGGTGATTCCCCCAGGGAGATAGTGCAGACCCAGACATCAGCGCAGCCACAGCAGTGTGAGTCCAGAGGAATGCGATTACGAGTGGGATGTTCCAATCCCAAATACCAAAGCAGGTTCCAGAAACATCTCATGGAAGGAGACCCGTGCTGTTGTTACCAAGAGTAGCAAAGCAGTCACTAAGCATCATGCTTTGTCTAACAGGTGGATGGCAAAGAGGATGAAGTTTGGTAGAAGGCCTAGAGATGGGTGACAACTCAGATTATCAACTGTGATTCTGAGGCTGCCGTGTAGGGGTGTGACTCGCTGATGGAGCCCTTGCAAGCAGGAGGCCCGGTTCTATGCCAGCGCTGAGGGGGAAAAAAACCCACAAAACCAAAAACCCAATTGTGAGTCCAAGAAGCCCAATCTGAGTAGCCTGGAGGAAGCCCAGAGGCATAGGGAGGGTGAGGGTTTACAATCTAGTCTGACAGGATCCCGCCTAGGCCATGTGACCCACCCGAGGCCAGCTCCAGGGCTCCTCACAGCAAGCCACAGAGGGCGCAGAGCTTGAATTGTACTTTGGGGGTACTGCAAGGAAAGGAGAGGCTCTTGGTTGAGCTGGCCCTGCGGGGCCCTGCCACACGATGGATCTGATCTATGCTGGCCTTTACTTCAGTTGCGGCCTTGCCTTGCAGCGAGGTCCCCTAGCAAAAGCCTTCCATTTGAAGACTATCCCCTGCCTTGTCCTCAGTGTGGTTTAGTGAGGACAAGGGACAAAGCACCTGTCTGGACAGGTAAGGTGGACGAGCATGTACTTCAGATTCCAGACCAACTGGAAAGAGGATCTAAACCTCCCTCGTAGAGCTAAGGCTGCAGTGGGCTCCCTTTCAGCTGAGTCCTGAACGTCCTAAAAAGACACTTCTGACTTGACATGAAAGGACGTGTTAACAGGCCTGCCTGCAGTGCCCCAGGTAATCCCCACCTGCAAGCCCCTTCACACCATTGTCTCCTTTGGACTCCGCCAGCAGGGCTGTACTGTTATGCTAAGTACTTGGCTAAGGACACTTCCTGGAGCAATCAGAGTAAAACTTGAAAGTGAATTTGGATCTTCTCACCACTGACACTGTAGAGTGCTTGGTCATGAGGAAAAGGTAATAAGTAGCAGATCTGTTAATTAAGGAAGCAGCATGGATTTCTGTGGAAAAGCAGACTTTTAGGGTTTAATCCCAGCTCACTTATTATGTGACCTTGTGCAAGTTACTTAACATAAAATCCCTCCTAGAGAGTTCTGTAAATATGAACTTTGCTTTTTTTTTTTTTGAGACATATCTTACTCTAGTCCAGGCTAGTCCTGAACTCAATATGTAGCTCAAATTCATGTTAATCCTCCCGCCTCAGCCTCACCAGTGTGGGATACAGGCATGCAACACCACGTCTAGTTTCTATGGCTCTGGGGAATTGAACTCAAGGCCTTGCGCTTATTAGGCAAGCCCTTCGACCCGCTGAGATACGCTTCCAGCCCTTAAGTGAATTTATTTAGTGAAGGTTTAGGAAAATACCTAGAACATAGTACTCGGTAAATGTTTTCCTCTGTAACGATGACTGGGACGTTTGGTAATAAAGTGTGCATTAGGAAAGAGAGATCCTTTGGGACTCGGTCAGTTATTCTTTAACTGCTTCATGGATTAAGGTTCTGCAGTTCCTCAAATGAATGTCGAAAAGCTAATCTAACTTTTGGAAAAACAATTGACCATTTTGTCGTTGTATTAGTTTACTAGGGCAGCCATAAAAAATTCTATAGAGCAGTAAACTTATTTTCTCACAGTTCTGCAGGCGGGAAGGACAAGACTGATGTATCAGTGGACATGCTGTCTGAGCCCCTCACTGGGGCCTGCAGACGCCCCCTTCCCTCTACACCCTCGCACAGTCTCTTTCTCCATGCAGGCTCATTTCTGGGAGCATAGCCACATTTCTGCTAGTAACCATCAGTGGGCCTGTGTTAGGACTCATCCTACTGGTCTCATTTTACCCTAATCACCTCTATGAAGGTCCTGTCTCTAAACAGTCACATCTTGAGCCATTGAGCAGTAGGGGGTAGAGTAGCTGTTAAGGGTCGGATTCCTGGGGGGAGAGAGAGAGAGAGAGAGAGACAAAGAAGAAGAATGTGGGTATAGCTCAGTAGCAAAAGAAAAATAAATGGATAATAAATAAACCGGAGCTGAGCGGTGTAGCCCAACAGTAATGAAGCATGCTTGCCTAGCGTGCATGATTCTCTAGGTTCGATTTTATCCCCAGATCTGGAAAAAAATTCCGATATGATAACATCAGTCAAAGAATGGCAGCTGTTCTGTGGTCCTCAGCCCTCCTTCTGGAATCCGGCACCTTGCATATTCTAGGTAGGCACTCTACCTCTGAGCTATGCTCCCAGACCTGACAGATACTATTATTTGCTTACTTATTTTTTTGTGATGATTGGAATTGAACCCAGAGCCTTCATATTAAACTACATCCCAGCACTTTTTAGTTTTATTTGTTTGGGTTGTTTTTGTTAACTTTTTTTTTAAACACTAAATCTCTTAAATTGTCCAGACTGGGCTCAAACTTGTGATCATCCTGCCTCAGCCTCCCAGTGAGGCTGGGATTACAAATGTGAGCCACTGTATCCCACTGGAAATTATGATTCTAAATTTCCTTAAATCAGGTCTGGTGGCATGGGCCTGTAATCCCAGCACTCTGGGAGGCCTAGGCAGGAGGATCACAAGTTAGAGCCCACCCGGGCAATTTAGTGACTTAGCCAGACCCTGTCTCAAAATCGAAATTATAAAATGGGCTGGGACATACTCCATTGGTTAAAGCACTTGCGTAGTATGCACGAGGCCTGGGATTTCCCAGCCCCACATGAAAATTAGCCAGGAGTCATGATTTATGCCTGTAACCCCAACACTAGAAGCTTAGCAAGCCAGAATGACTGCCTCAAATTCAAGGTCTGCCTGAGCTACATAGTGAGTTCCCGAGCAGCCTGAACTGCACATCAAGACCCTCTTTCCAAAAAATAAAAAATAAAAAATAAAGGTTAGAAGAATGGCATCAGGTGTAAAGCCCTTGCCTAGCAAGCACAAGTTCCAGAGTTTGATTCCCCAGCAGCACATAAGCCAGGCATGGTGGTGCGCGCCTGTAATCCTTGCAGTTGGGAGGCTGCAGTAGGAGGATTGCCCTGAGCATGAGCTCAGGCTACATAGTAAAATCAGGATCAGTCTGGACTACAGAGAAGACCTTGTATCAGAGAGAGAGAGAGAGAGAGAGAGAGAGAGAGAGAGAGAGAGAGAGAGAGAGAGAGAGAGGAAGAAGGAGGGAGGGAGGGAGGGAGGGAGGGAGGGAAAGGAGTGTGCTGGGAAGGTAGCTCAGTGAGACAAGGCCCTGAGTTGATTCCCCATCAACACATAAACCAGGAAGCCAAGCATAATGGCTCACACCTGTAATCCCAGCACTCAGGGGGCTGAGGCAAGAGGATTGCTTTGAGTTCTAGGCCAGCCTGGGTTACATAATGAGTTCAGTACCAGCCTGGGCTACACTAAAGTGAGAGACTCACTTTAGAAAGAAAGGAACAAAGAAAGAAAGAAAAATTGATTTGTCCTTGGGCAGGGAGAGTAGCTTGCCTAGCTTGCACAGGCCCTGGGTTGGATCCCCCAGTACCACATAAACTGGGCATGGTGGCACATACCTCTAATTCCAGCACTTGGGAGGCAGAAGAAGAAATGCCTTGAGTTCGAGACCAATCTGGGCTACACAGTAAGCTCTGCATCAGCCTGGACTACAGAGTAAAACCCTACCTACAAAAAAATAAAAAATAAAAAACTTCTTTCAACTGGGTCTGGTGGCACAGGCTTGTACTCTCAGCACTTTGAGAAGCTAAGGCAGAGGAGGATGACAAAGTGGAGGCCAGCCTGGGCAAATGAGAGATTTAGCAAGACAGATTTAGCAGGCATTTTCTCCAAATAAATAAATAAATAATAAAGGAGCTGAGGAGGTAAAATAGCTCAAAGGCACAAGGGTTCTGGGCTCCGTCCATCAATAAGCCAACAAGTACATCTTCCCCTAGCTTCTCTCTCTCTCTCTCTCTCTCTCTCTCTCTCTCTCTCTCTCTCTCTTCCATCAGGCCAGGCAGAAAGAAGTGTTAGGGAGCAGAGGTTGATGAAGACGGCCTAAGGAGAGCTGCTTGGGCAACGGGATGACCCCCTCATTGGGTCCAGCTCAGCACGTGACTTCGTCCTGCTGGGAAGTAGTAACATACCTACTACATTCCACTTTCATGATTTCTCCATCATGACCTGTTTACAAATCACTTGTTCATTACAGACCAGTTTGAGTGTATTAGCAAAGTTAGCTAAGGGGGCATTGCTAACTAAACACTAACAAAAACAACCCGCATCCCAGCAAAAGCCTTTTCACGCCTTTACTTGTTCTTGGGTAATATTAACAATACTCAACTTGATTGTAAAATTAAACAACTTCTTTTGTTTTTAAATTTCAGGTTCTCTTGGTTTCCAATTTAAGAGGTTTCCATGGTTTTCATCAATTTTTGTTTATTAGTGACAAACTTGTATATTTTAATTATGCTGCGAAAATAAGGTGGCATTTACGATTTCTTTTAATAGAATACTGGTGTTTATACACAGACAAGCACAGGTTTGACACGTGGTTTTACAACATAAGTGCCAAGAATAACTAATCTAGGAATAGCTGCAAAATCTGATAATATGGATGGTGTGCCTAGTTAGAAATAATTTGCCTGAAATAAAAGAGATTGGAAAAAATAGGAAGGTAGATTTTGTGGAGAAGGAATAGGGCCATGTGGGAGGGTGGAGGAGTGGGAAGGGAGGAGGTAAAAATGATCAAGATGCGATGTGCTTATGTACCAATTTCTTAAGCTGATTGTTATCATTATAATTGCAAAAGCTAACAAAAATTTTGGTAAAAAAATTGCCTAGGGCTAGGGACATAGCTCAATGATTAGAACCTCTTGCAAGCATGCACAAGGCCTTAGGCTTGATTCCCCAGCACCACATACAAATTAGTCAACAATGGTGATGCATGTTTATAATCCCAGCACACCAGGAGGCTGAGGCAGCAGGATTGCTGAGAGTCTGAGGACAGTCTAAGCTATGTAGTGAGTTCAAGGAAGTCTGAACTACAGAGGAAGACTCTTTCTCAAAAAATACAAGAATTTGTCTACATGATAAGACATGCACCATTTCTAATTTTTAAAAGTGAAATTAAAATGAAATGACTACCTTCTTCCCAAAGAAATAATTAAAATGTGTGTGTGTTTCTTTTGAGGCAGGTTCTCACTAAATTGTTAAATTGACCAGGTTGGACTTGAATTTGAGATCTTCCTGTTTAGCCTCCCAGAGTGTTGGGATTACAGGTGTTGGCCATCATGTCCAATTTAATCTTAAATTAAAAAATAAAACATAGAAATATATTGGGCTGGAGAGCAGCTGTTAGAGTGCTTGCCCAGCAGGCACAAGGCCCTAAAATATTCTCAGCACCACATAAACTGCGAGTGGGGAGGCTGTGGCAGGAGGATTGCTCTGAGTTGGAAGCCAGCCTGGGCTACATGGTGAGCTCAGGAACAGCCTGAACTACAGAGAGACCAATACATTGCATTTCACTTTAAGTACTATATTTTTTGTTATTGCTGTTGTTATGTTTTCCTTTTTACCCCTGAGCTAGTTTGTAAAATTTTCCTTTTGTTTTGCTTTGCTTCCTCCTCACAAGATAGTTACTTGTCCTCAGTGTTTACATTTTCAGAAGAGAGGCAACATCTAATTTACAAAGTAGGTTGGGGCAATTGAGTGGGATTAGGTTTTGTTGTTGTTGTTGTTGTTGTTGTTTTTTTAAATTTTACCCAGCTGTGGATATGGTGGTGGCAAATGTCTGCAAACCCAGCACTCCACAGGCTGGGGCTTTAGGATGGAGAGTTTGAGACCAGTTTGGAGTAGTAGCAAGGCCAATCTCAAAACAAAAGTTTTTTATCCAAAAAAAGCAGCATGGAAAACCAAAGAATACATTGTTCACTTTTCTTCTGCAATTACTTTAGAGAAATCTGCTCTGTTGTTAAAGCTGTTTTGTTGCTTTTGGTGATAAAGGTATTGTAGCTTCCAGGACTATAGGCGGCTCAACTCCTGAAATGAGTCAGCTAATTTTAACTCCTTTTTAATTGCCTGTTGAGACTAACAAAAATAATGTAAGAGGATTTAAAAAGCATTTGCAGCGAAGTTCCTCCATAGCAGGTCTGTCAAAAGGTACAACAAAGATCAGAACTATCAAGGCATTTACACATTTTTTACTTGTAAAACTTTAGTTTTTCTTTTCTTTTTTTTCTTTTTTTTTTGAGACAGGGTCTCACTCTGCGGCCCAGCTGGTCCTGAACTCACTATGGAGTCTAGGCTGGCCTTGGACTCATGGCAGTACTTCTGTCTCAGTCTCCTGAGTGCTGGGATTACAGGCATGCACCACCATGCCCAGTTTATGTGGTGGTGGGGAATCGAAATTGGGTACTTAGCACTAGCTAGGCAAGCACTTTAACTGCTGAGCCATTCCTCCACCCCTAAGTAGGTGTGGTGGTACATGCTTGTAATCCCAGAACTCTTGAAGGCTGAGCCAGGAGAATCCCAAGTTTGAGTCCACCTTGAGTCAGTATAGTGATTTAGCAAGATTCTGTCTCAACTATATATATATGTGTATGTATCTTTCTACCAAAAAAACCCAAAACCTAAACAAAGCCAAAAAAACAACTCTTAGCAGCTTGCTGGGGCATGGTGAAGCACAGATATAATCTCAGCCCTGGGTAGGCACAGGCAAGAGGATCTAGAGTTCAAGACAGCCCAGATCCATAGCGGGACTGTGTTACAAACAACAACAAAACCAGCAACAATGATACTTGGTAGCTGGCTAAGTGCCTGTTGTTCCAGCTACTCTTGGTAGGCGGGACAAGAGAATTGCTTCAGACCATGAATTCTAGGCTCACCTGGGCAACATAGTAACACTGTATTTCCTAAAAAAACAAGCTTCCCTGCTGGACTGGGGATGCAGCTCAGAGGCCGCACAGATTGTTAGCAGACAGGGCCTGGAATTCTGTCCCTAGCTTGGCAAAAGAGAAACAAGTCACATTCACAGATACAATAGATAATACCTTTGCATTCAAGGAGGACAGGTTGTATTGTAGCAACCAGTGCTTATAATACCGAATGTGAAGGTGCTGTAGTACAATTTAGAATAAATATGAGTAATTTAGAAATCATGTATTTACCTAAGTTAAAGCAATTTGGATAGTCATGAAAACCTGCCCATGAAGTTGTACCAATGTCAAAGAATAAGCATTTCACTCGTTTCAAAGCACTTTAAGACATTATTTTAATCTTCACAATACTGCTTTGAGGGATGTAGGTGGCAAGTCATGCAAAGAACTCAAAATACAGCACACACAGAACGCTCCTTCAGGGGAAGAGCTTCTAGCTCATCACGCTTTGTTGATTTTCAGCTTTTCTTGTTGGAAAATCCACTTGTGAATTTTGCTTTCTTTTATTTTGCATAATACACACCTCCTTTTTTGGTACTGGGGATTGAACCCAGGTCCTTTACAGGGAGCTACAGCTCATTTTTATGTATATATGTATGTATGTAGAGTCAGTGCCTCACTTTTCACCCAGGCTGACTTCAAATTCAAAATAATCCTGTGTGTTTGAGGCCTGGCTACTCTACCTAGTGAATTCAGAACCAGTCTAGACAACAGAGAGGAGACCTTATCTCAAAAAAACAAACTACAAAAAACCCAAACCAACCAGAAAAAAAAAAAATACTCTCCAGGCAATCCTTCTGTCTGAGCCTGAGTTCTGGGATTATAGTCAGCTGCCAACACACCCACCACCACGCCTAGCTAATCTTTATGTGGTACTGGGGAATCAAATCCAGGGCCTTGTCCTTACTAGGCCATGTGTTAATTCCCTGAGCTACACTCCTAGACCCTCAGCCTATTTTTATTTTGAGACAGGGTCTTGCTTAGTCCTCCAGGCTGGGCTCAAACTTGCAATCCTGCCTCAGCCTTCTAGAGGAAAGAAGGAAGGAAGGAAGTACTACGCCCCCAGGCTTGGTTTGTATTTTCCATATAGCATGAATATCATGGCACTGGTAAAAACAAAATAAAGCAAAACACAGCGATCTGTAGAGAGCCACTGGTTCCCACAGCTTTCTAGTCACACAGTCGCCTTGGTTGGAGGTGACATATAGGACGCAGTTCTGCCACAAACATGGATGGTCCATTCCTTCCTTCTCCACCCTAATTTCTCTGGCTTTGTCAGGTGTGACTGGTTGTCCGCAATGAAAAGTGGAAAAAAAAAAAAATAGCCAGTCCAGTGGCACAGGCTTATCCAGAAACTCTGGGAGGCTGAAACAGGAGAATGGCAAATTTGAGCCTAGCCTGGGCAACTTGGTGACTTAGTGAGACCCTGTCTCAAAATCAAAAATAAAGTAGATTGGAGATGTAGGTCAGTACAAAGGCCCTGGGCTCCATGCCCTGTACCACAAAATGAATAATATATGAGAACTGTTGTGTTTGGATGATCTGGGGATTTTGTGCTCGTGGGCATTGTGCAGAATTTGGTGCTCCTCTTCAACGTCCGCTGACACCTCCCAACAGTGCCCTGACATGTGGTTGGGTTGTGGAAACTAGGCCATTTCATGGAGGAGTGACCTGCCTTTTGTGACTGAATGGCAGTTCAAAGCGGTCTTCCGATGACCTTCGGCCTGCAGGCTGCCACTGCAGAGGCCACCTGTACTCCTCTGTGATGCCGGGCTAACGAGGGGCAGAGGGCCCAGCCTCAACTCTCCTCTTAGAGACGCTTGACTTCTGCTTTCTGTGGAAGTGGGACGTGGGTATCTCATCCCTCCGCACATTCCCCAGCAAGATCTTCCCACGGTGCTGGTGCTTTAACTAATATCTCACATTGGCGTGCTCCCTTAGCCATAGAGGGGCACATTCTCCAATTCACAGCAGGCCAACTTCAAAACAGGAACACAGGGTTTTATGTTTTGCTCTTACTTTGGTTTGTTGCCTCAAACCTCCTGGCTGGCCAGCCCTGGCCGTCAGGCGGCCGCAGAGCGAGAGGACTATCACCGAGATGAGGCTCACTGCCCCAGCCGCAGACGGCACGCTGGCTGCCTCTAGCTCCAAGTTCCGGAAGCTCAGCTGAGCATGGCTTTTAAACAAAAACCCACTGGTAATCACTTTCTTTGGTGCCTTGCCCATGGAGCTTGATATGGTTTGAACTTGGATTGATGCACTGTTTTTCAGGATAAGGAAAGCTTTCCAGATAAGCCAGCCATTCCGGAAGGGCTGCTACTTGGTGCCGAACACAGTCCGAGACTGCCTACTTAAATAAGCACGCGCTCGTGGTTCAAACCCGCTGTCACTTGTGCTGCACAGCTGCCAACATCAGCATCCCTGCTGCTGCCTATGTCGCCAGGCTGCTGCTTCCATTAGTGAAGTGAACTGCCCAAAATCCTCCAAAGCAGAAAAAAAAATTCCAAGTGCCAACTTTCTGGGAAAAAAAAATTGGAACCTCAAGTTAATCTCTGGTTAATCTCTAACACTCTTCAGGAAACAACAACAGCAACATTTAATGGAAGCAGATGAGAGTGGATAATGGTTGGTTCAAGTCTCATTACAGGTAGATAAGATTTTGATAAAGCATTAGGTATATTTCTTAGCCATTTTTTTCCTTTCCTTTTCTTTCTTTTTTTCAGATATGTTCTCAGGCCCAGGCTGGTCCCAAACTCACTGTGGACCCCAGGCTGGCCTTGGACTCAGGATGATCTGCTTGTTTCGGTCTCCTGGGTGCTGGGATTACAGGCGTGAGCCACCACGCCCAAATTGATGTGGTGCTGGGGAATCGAACTCAGGGCCTTGTGCTTGCGAGGAAAGTGCTTTAACTGCTGTGCCATTCCTCCAGCCCTCATTTCTTAGCTTTTAAACCTCAGTTTTAATAATTTCTCTTCCTTCTCTCTTTCTCTCTTTCTCTTTCTTTCTTTGCTTTCTTTTTCTTTGCCTCTCTTTGTGTGATGTTGGAGATTAAACCCAGGTCCCTTATTTGTGGATTCTGGTGCTGTGTAAAAAATGACTTATAGTTTAGAATTGAAGATATTTTCTCACAAGATCTCCCCTTCTGTCGTGTGTGTGTGTGTGTGTGTATGAGTGAAGGACTGACCAGGGTCTTATTTACTGAGCTAAAGCCCTATTGTGTTATATATCCATCTTGTTTCAGATGATACATAAATTCAAAAAACAGAAAAAAGGAAGGCATTTTTCCAGACTGGAATTTTCTAGAGCTCACGCATGCAACATAACTGTCAAATGTTCTGTTTTTGGTTTGTTGTTGAAACACAAACTTACTTAAAATACATACAGCATCATATGAGACGAATCAATTATTCCTCCAGCACGATACCAGTGATTAGCCAAGTAGACATTCCATTTTTAAATGTTAAACCATCGAATATGGAATATTTTGACGTACTTTAAAGACCATTTAGCACAAAGTAGAAACCTGACATCCTTGAGAAATGCTTCTCTTTCCTCTATGTTTACTTTCTGACACAGAATTTGCAAAGGAGTGGGCCTCTGAGTCAGCTACATCTGAAATTTGATACACTCTTACCTCTTGTGTTTACATCCTGACTGACACAGTGACTCCACATACTAGCTGACTACGCAGTCATTACCTCTTGTTATTGGTTTTTATCAACGAAAGTCAAGCCTCGTGGCCACGAAATGCTAGCAGCTTCTTCTTCCTCTATTCTTCTGTCACTAGTCTGGACTCTCCCAGTCTTTTGTTTACAATCACATTTGACTTCCTTTCCCTGTTAAAATTTTGTGGAAAGAGGCTGATTAGATAAAAGAAGAGAACTGATTATAATAAAACAGTAGTTAATTTCTTGCTGCTTAATTTGAATGTTATGCACATTAGTTTTCCAAGTAGATCAGTAAAATGCCTTGCTGAAACTTCCTTTCTGCCAAAAATGCACACCATCTGGGTTCGACGTGGCAGCGTCTTCTTATTTAATACATATGCCCCCCTTTTGGGGAAGCATGTTAAGAGCCTTAATATGACAAGAAACAGAAATAAAATAGTGAAAACACATTGTGTTTTAAATATAAATGCAAGGTTCAGATTTGTGATAGAGAACTTGGAGTTTCATGTGCCACCCCTTAATTTTAAGGAATGTTATAGTCCCCAGTGTTTAAAAAGAGGTTTAATTCCAACACGTATACAGTTTGAGGCTTTGGGAGAGTTATGGATTATTTCAAAGAGAGCTAAGGACCGAGTGTTTAAAATAATTTAGGGCTGGGGCCATTGCCCAGTGGTTAAAGTGCTTTTACAAAGCCCCGGGTATGATTCCAATGCACCACATAAAAATTAACTGGGTGTGGGGGCTGAAAGAATGGTTCCCTAGCAAGTGCTACGTCCAGCGCTAAGTACCCGAGTTCAGTTCGCCAGCACCACATAAACTGGGTGTGGTGGTGCACGCTTGTAATCTCAGAACTCAGGAGGCTGAGGGAGAATTGCTGTGAGTCCAAGGCCAGCCTGGGCTAAAAAAGAATTAACTCGGTGTTGTGGTGCATGCCTGTAATCTCAGCACTGGGGAGGCTGAGGCAGGAGGATTGCCATGAGTTTAAGGCCATCATGGGCTATGCAGTGAGTTCATGACCTGGACTATACAATAAGACCCCCATAAAAAACAATAGAAAGAAGGAGAAGGAGGAGGACGAGGAGGACAAAGATGAGGAGGAAGAGGGGAAGAAAGATAAGAAAAAAGAAAGAAAGAAATGATGCAATATTCTGGAAACCAGTTTAAGAAAAGAAGGTCACATTGTTTTGTCAAAAGGGCTTCATTAGAATGTTTCCCTTTACTCATCTGTGCTTGGCATGAAATATTTTCTTTCCACGTTGGCCACATACAAAAGTTAACAAATGATAATCACATGAATAGTCTTCAGGGGTGGGTTTGTAGCTCAGTTGTTAAAGCACCTGCACAATGTGGGCAAGGCCCTGTGTTCAATTCTCCAACATCACATAAACATTAGCTGGGTATGGGGCTGGAGGAATAGCACAGCAGTTAAAGCGCTTGTCTAGCAAGCACACAGCCCTGGGTTTGATTCTCAGCCAGGTGTGGTGGTACATGCCTGTAATCCTAGCACTCAGGACGGTGAGGCAGGAGGATTGTCATGTGTTTGAGACCAGCCTGGGCTATCTAGTGAGCTCAGGACCAGCCTGAAGTACAGAGCAAGCAAGCAAAAAAAAAAAAAAAAAAAAAAAAAAAAAAAAAAAAAAAAAAAAAAAAAAAAAAGGCTGGGTGTGGTGACACTGGGGAATTGAACTCAGGGCTCAGGGCTGCTGTGTTATTCTATCAGCCCCTGGACATTTTCCTCTTCAGTAGAACCAGTTGAAGACCTAAATACTTTGGTATCCTTTATTAATTTAATTTATCTTAATTTTTTGAGACAGAGTCTTATTCTATTTGATCCTGAACTCACTATGTAGCCCTCAAATTAATGGCACTCCTACCTCAGTGCTGGGATTGCAGGTGAATGCCACCATACCCAGTTTATATGGTGCAGAGGAATCAAACTCAGGGTACTGTTCTTGTTAGGGAAACACTTTAACCTCTGTGCTATGCCCCTAGCCCCTGGCGCCCTTTATTTTTATGTTACTATTCTTTTGTACAATAGAGGTCCAATCCTGAGTCTTCACACTAAGCTGCATCTCCAGCTTATTTTTTCAGTTTTGATTTTGAGATGAGGGTCTTGCTAGGTTGCTGAATTGCCCAGGTTGGGCTCAAATTTGCAATCTTCTTGTCTCAGCCTCCCAATATGACAGGATTACAGGCCTGTGCCAAAAGACCAGGATTAGTACCTTTTATTTATTCATTTATTTATTTTTGTTGACAAGCCCAGAGTCTCTGCACAGAGCCACATCACCTGCCTATTTTATTTTTGATTTTGTGACAGAGGCTTGCTAAGTTATCAAATTGTCCGGACTGGTCTTCAGATTTTGATTCTGTGTCAGCCTCCCAGAGTGGAAGTTTTTGTTGTGGTTTGGATCTGGAGTGACCCCCAAAGCCTCATGTTCTTATGGATGCTGTGTAGGGTTCAGGGTTGGGGCCTGGCTGGAAGAGGCAGATGCTTGAGGATTGACCTGGAGGGGCGTGTACTGTTTCCGCCCTTCCTCTCAGATTTCTCTCAGCTCTGCCATGATGCCCTGAGGACCTCTGTCTCCCAGAGTACCAGCTCCAGCTCTGGCTCTAGCTGCAGCCCCACCACAGGATACCACCATCTTCCAGCCACCCATCTGTGAACTGTGAACAGCCTGAGACCTACTGAAACTGTATGCTAACATAAGCCTTTTCCTTCCCTAACTTGTGCATGTCAGGTATTGAGTCACAGCGATGAAGATGTAACTAAGCCTGTGCTTCGGTCCTGGCAGTGGCACTTACTGGAAAAACACTGACTTTTTTCCTTCCCTGCAGTGTGAGGGATGAAACTTGGGACCTTCATACTATGTCACATTCCCAGCCCATTTTCTGGTTTTGATTTCAAGAGTTTGCAGGGATTATAGGCTATTAGGTCCAGCATGTTTACATTTTTGAATAATAAAAAAGCACTTCTTTTAAAATATTTTTTCTTTCATTACATTACTATCACTATCACTATTTGTGTCTACTTCCTCAATCTTTTAAATCAAAACTTCATTCAGTTTAGCAGAGTCTAACTAAAATTATTACAATCTGTGGGTTGACTGGAAGGCAATAGATCACAGAGATACAGTAATTATTGTTGTTTTTAGGAATACAGGATACTCACCATTTTCCTTTGATGTGCTGACAAGGTTATTGATAGAAAAGCCAGAAATTAGTGCCCCACTTTGTTTTTGCGATCTTGGGCAAATCAGTCACTGTGCCTTTGCCTCTGTTTTTCTATCTGTAAATTTAAGAGGAGGGGCAAAGGTCAGGTCATCTTCAACTTTACTTAGAAGCTGAACATTCTATGGAGCTGTCTGACAAAGTTTAGTTTGGTAAAGTTTTACAGAAGGCAGTTTGGTTGTGTCTCTTAAAATGGCAAAGCAGGGACTAGGGGTGTAACTCAGTAGTTAAAGCACTGGGAAACAAGGTCAAGGTACTGAGTTTGATTCCCCAGCACCACATAAAGTGGGCTTGGTGATGCACGGCTGTAATCCCAGCACATGGGAGCAGGAGGACTGCTTTCAGTTGAAGGACAGCCTGAGCTGCATAGTGAGTTCCGGATCAGCCTGGGCTACAGAGCAAGATTCTGTCTTTAAAAAAAAAAAAAAATTAAGGCATACACATTTTATGGTAGACCTCACATACTCTTCAGACAGAACATCATGTCTTCGATTTAGGCTTTTCAATGGCCTGCACAGAAAGTGTCAGTTTTTAGGATTAGTGGCAAGGACAGGGATAGTAGAAAAGATGAACACTAAGTTTGACTAGAGAACCCCTCATGATGAACGCTCTTCAGTCTATTAGCTTTGAATCCCACCATATAGAAGACCTGTTCTGGGAAAGTTGAAATTTTAAAGAAGATGAAACAAAAGCAAACTATACCATTTATTATGATTTCTCTGTGTTGGGGAGAGGTGTGAGGAATTGCACGTAGGGCCTCCAGCAATCTTTCTGCCTTTGCCTCCTGAGTACTGGGAGGTGTGTGCCACTACACCCAGCAAACCTTTATGTGGTGTTGGGGACTCTAACCCACGGCCTTGTGCATGCTAGGTAAATGCTTTAACCACTGAGCAATATCTCCAACCCTAAGCATGAATTTTATTACTGAGCTATGCTACCAGGCCAAACTATGACTATTTAAAAAAAAAACCCACTGTGCAGGGTGTAGTGGGGGCATATCTATAATCCTAGCTACTCAAGAGACAGAGGCAGGTTTGAGGCCAGGCTGGTCAACTTAACCAAACCCTGCCTCAAAATAAAAAATCAATACGAAAGGATTAGAGGTGGAGCCAGCAGCACAGTGCTTGCTTAGAAGGCCCCAGACTCTGGGTTCCATCCTCAGTACTAAAAAATAAAGTAAAATTGGCAGGATAACCACAACAATTTGGGGAAAGTCTGTAGGAAAACTCTCAACCAAATACTCTTCTCTGATTGAGGCCTTGGAAAACCAGAATGGAAATGAAGGCAAGGCCAAATTCGAAGCCGGTTTCCTCTGCCAAGAATGACCCAGCGCAGCAACGCGCAGCCTTCCTGATGGTCGGAATGAGCGCTGCGTCTGCAGACTGTAACTGGAAAGGCTGTTGAAGCAAGAGGTGCGTTTTTCAGTCTTCCTTTCCTCTGCATCCATCATCTGGGTTGCTGAGGTCCCCTAGCGGCTGGCAGGGGAGGCCTAACCTTTTCAACGTGATAGTAATTGTGAAGAGGGTGGCAGCCAACCTCCGTCCACAGTCTGCCTGGCTCGAAGCCCTCACTCTGCCCTCTACCAGTTATCAGTAGGAAGCTGTTGTGATAAATGGGTTATGAATAAATAAGGACCTGGGCTGCCGAGATGACCGTGCGAATGGAAAGGGGGGAAAAATCTTTTCCTAAACTTAAACTATTTTACAAATAATCTCAATAAATTGCTAAATTGCCCATGCGAGACTCAAACTTTGAATCCAGTGCCTTCCAGTACTGGGATTATAGATTTATGCCACCAGGCCACTAAATCTTGTTACCTTTTGTAAGAGACCTGATTTTACTTATTTAGGCACTGGAATTTGGTCCCATGGCCTTCACACTAAACTAAATCCCCAGCCCATTTTTTTTTTGAGACTGATTCTCAAATTATTAATTGCTCACATTGGGCTGGAATTTGTGATCCTCCTGCCTCAGCCTCCCAGAGTGCGGATATTATAGTACTGTACCACCAGGCCAGGCCCAGGCCTACTTTTAATTTTTAGATGCCACTTTTTCAATAAAATTTGTAAGAAAGACGAGTTTTTAATTTTTTCTTCAAAAATTGGGAAGCGATCCCTTTGGACAAGATATTTAAACTCTATTATCTTCTGTTCTGAGTGATCCATCCCTTTAAAATGCCTTCCGTATTCTTCTTAAAAAAGCAAAAACAAAACACAACTTGAAAACTGTTTCTTGTGCCTACGGACACAAGGGCCATTGTCTTCCTACCTCTGGCCTTAACTTTATCCTGTACAGAACGTCCTGCGCTTGGGAGCCCAGATGGGGAAAGGTGAGGAGGGGTGGGAGGGCCGGCCGCGGCACGCAGCAGGTGGCTTAAAGTCACCTGGAGAGGGGCACAGCTTCGCCAAGACTGGTCCCCTCTTGCAGTTTTACTCAACACCTCCATTCTAAAGGAGTAACAACGGACCACTTAAACCTAAGGCGAAGCGGCAAGTTTCTCATTAAACGGTGTCCTCGGATCTCTGCAGCCACCGTGCGGGTTCTCGGTGGGCAGGCTCTGGACTGGGGACGAGGCTCACCAGAGCGCCGAGCTCTAGGGCGCCTTGGGATCTGTGTGTGCGTGTGCAACACGAGCGTTTTCGCCGCGCTCCGATCCCCCTTTTCCTTATTTCTAGCCTTTTAGGACAGCATGCCGTGAATTCGGCTGCGGGGCTGGGCTTCGCTCCCCAAATCCCCGAGCCTCAGCTCCCGGAAGCCGACAGGTGGGATGGCACTCGGGGGCGACGGGAAGCGCATCCTCTGCACGGGACCTCGGAGAAAAGTGCACCCGTGGCGCGTGCGGCCCCCGCGGGCTGGGGCCCTGATAGATCTCCGTTAGAGAAAACATTCCACAGAACCAAACCCCACTGACCGCCCACGTCGGCCCACAAAGACACCGTGGGTGGAGCCGAGGGCGGGGGAGACTGAGTGGAATTCCGCGGGGCCACGTCCGCCGGTCACACGGCGCCCCCAAAGCGCCGGCGTCCCCGGCCCCAGCCAGCCCCGCGAGGCTGGGCTCCAAGCAGAGGTCGGGGCGAAGCGGGCGTTCGCTCGACTTGGGCTTCCCGGCTGTTGGGTTTTGCGCCTCCGTAGTAAACAAAAGTGTCACTGCCGCCTCCACATTGGTTTGCCTCCTAGCAATCGAAACACTGAGAGGGCGAGACACTCACAGAAACACTCCAGAATTACCAGAAAAATAACAGAAATCCAAAAAAGACAGCGTGTATGAGTGTGTGAGAAAAAACACCCCATTACCCCCCACCAACTCACTGCCGCCTCTGGGAGGAAAACCAGTCCCCGCCCAGCCCGCATCTACTGGTTGCCTGGGCGGCGGTGCCTCGCTCCCATTGGTCTCCCGGACTGCCCGTCAGGGGCGGGGCGGCGCGCGCGCCGCCGCGGGCGGGGGGCAGCGACAGATCCCGTAAGTCGGCGGCCGCGTAGTCGCCGCAGCCGCTGTTGCTGCCGCCGTCGCCGCCACCACATTCAACAGGCAGCAACGCTGCGGTTCCGCCGCCGGGGACAGCGAGCGGTCCGCGGCGTCCGCGGCCCTGTCAGCGGAGTGCGGCGCCGGCGCCGCCCGGCCGGGCGCTGCGGCTCGCCGTCCCGTCCGCGCCGCGAGCCCCGAGGAGCCTGGATGTGGAAGGACTCGCGAAGTTAAGTTGTGGGCTCGCTCTCCCGCCGCGCCGCCCTGCGAGCAGGCTGCCGTCGCTCGCGGTGCTGCCCTCGGCCCCCAATCTCGGACGCGCTCTCGCGCCCTGTTCTCCGCGCCCCGGCGCCGCGCGCTCGCCCCGCTCGGCTCTCCCGCGGCTGGGGGAGGGGCGGGGGTCACCATGGCCGAAGCGCCCCAGGTGGTGGATATCGACCCGGACTTCGAGCCGCTGCCCCGGCCGCGCTCGTGCACCTGGCCGCTGCCCAGGCCGGAGTTCAGCCAGTCCAGCTCGGCCACCTCCAGCCCGGCGCCGTCGGGCGGCGCGGCCGCCAACCCCGACGCCGGCGCGGGCCTGCCCTCGGCCTCGGCGGCGGCCGGCGGCGCCGACTTCATGAGCAGCCTGAGCCTGCTGCGGGAGAGCGACGACTTCCCGCAGGCGCCCGGCTCCGTGGCGGCGGCGGTGGTGGCGGCCGCGGCGGCCGCCGGCGGGGCGCTGTGCGCGGACTTCCAGGGCCCCGAGGCGGGCTGCCTGCACGCGGCCCCGCCGCAGCCCCCGCCTCTTGCGCAGCACCCGCCCGTACCCCCGGCCGCCGCCGGGCCGCTCGCGGGGCAGCCGCGCAAGAGCAGCTCGTCCCGCCGGAACGCGTGGGGCAACCTGTCCTACGCCGACCTCATCACCAAGGCCATCGAGAGCTCGGCCGAGAAGCGGCTCACGTTGTCGCAGATCTACGAGTGGATGGTCAAGAGCGTGCCCTACTTCAAGGATAAGGGCGACAGCAACAGTTCGGCGGGCTGGAAGGTGAGCGGCCCCGGGTGGCGCGGCCAGACCCGGGCGCGGAGGAAGGGGCGGCGGTGGTGCCGGCTCGCTTGGCGTGTTCATGCGGGCCGGACCGTGCTTGCGGGAGGAGTGGGCTCGAGAAGTGGCAGGTGTGATGAGGGGCTTGCCCTGGGCCTTTGGGGACGGGAGGAGTTGCGTAGGCGCGCGCGACCCAGCTCAAATGGGACCGCTTAGAGCGCTTATCTGGGAGCTCAGGAGCGGAGAAAGTGGGCCTGAGAGCTGGCCGGAAAGTTTGTAAAAGGAGAGCGGGGTTCGCTCCACGTGAGCGCCCCTTTCCCGGATCCCAGGGGAGGACGTCTCCTCTCCGCCCCCGCGCGCGCTCTGCGCCTCTTTCCGCCTCGCCCGGTGACAAGAGCGCGAGAGGAGGGGTGCGGGAGCCCGGCGGCGGGGGCCGGGGCTGCAGGTGGAGCGGACCGCGGGGCGCGGACGGCTGGGAACGCACGGGCAAGCCGCGCAGGTTCTGGAGGCGTATTTTGTTTGCTTTGTTTCGGCGTTGTCCGAGTGTCCTCGAGTGCCGTGGGCCGGGCGCGGCGATCCCGAGGTAGCGCCTCTGACACGTGCGTAGGGGCGGCTACCGCCTGCGGAGCGCCGGCGCCCGGCCGAGCGGGGCAAGCTAAAGTTCAAGTGTGACCCTCGGCGGGGGCGGGAGCTAGTGACGGCGGGGGAGGGGCCGAGGGCGCAGGAAGCAGGAGTCTTTAAAGGGCCCGCACTTTTACTTGCAGGGAAGCACCCCCAAACTTATCTTGCTTTGGAGAAGGGGCTTTACTTAGAAACCCCGAGGCTGCTCTGAGTGTCCGGGAGCTACAGGAGTGTGTGTGCGCACACGTGTGTACCGTCTCTTGCCTTGCCACTTAAGTGTTACCGACCTGTTTGGTACGGAAGGAGGGTGATGGTGTTCTGGGAAAGTTGAGTGGATGGTGATACGCGTCTAGAGAACTGGCCGGGACCTTCTTGTACAGTGGATCATTGTGGTTTTGTAGTTCAGGCGCCCTCGTCCCTTCGTGCCTTCTGGAGAAGAGTGGGAGGGGCTTTGGATAGGGACTGGCAGGTCCCTACCTTGATGTGCAGAGGTCCCCGGGGCCCTTAGGAACGTCCGCGCTGGGAGGCTTAACAGTCGATCTTCTCACTGAGCACTCCTGGCAAACTGAGTTTCTCCCCGCCACAAAAGTAGAACTGGTGTAATGGTTCTCTAGGTGAACCAACATCTTTTCTCCCCTCACTTTTGACTGCGTAGCGTAATCAGTCTTTGACGCTCAGTTGGGACAATAAGGTTGTTACGCATACACTGTCATCCTTGTGGTTAACCTGTTAGAAAAAAGGTCAAGTTGCTCATGATGTTGAAGAAGTTCCTGAAGAAAGAGCCAAGAGTTATTTTTTTCCTAAGTGTGTTTTAGAATAAAGGTAGTATGTATAATCTCACTGTTAGGATTGCGTGCAGTTTACTGTTTTCAGAAAAAGAAAAAAGCCTCGCTTTTAAGATACTTTACTTTATGAGACAGGGTCTCACTGTGTAGTCCAGGCTGTACCTAAGCTCACTGTGTTGCTCAGGCTGGCCTCGATACTTGGTAGTTCTCCTGCTTCAGCCTCCAGAGTTCAGGGATTGCAGGCATGAGCCACCACTCCTAGGTTAATCTTTTATAATAAATCACAAAATTGGTATCGCTTGCTGAGTACAATTTCACTTAACATTTGAATTGAAATTACTTATTTGCTCATCAGTCTACTCCAGCTATTATGACTAAAGCACTTGCCATTAAAATTATTTTACACTCTTGGAAGTGGAAACAACCTACTTAAATTTATGGGCTGTGTCCAGTTTGGGGTATTTTTTAGTTTGCCTTCATCAGGGGCAATGCCTCATCAAGGTATTCTTATCTAGGAATATCCCTTAAGCTTTTTAAGGTTTCTTTTTCTTTTTTCTTTTGAGGTAGAATCTCACTGTGTAGTATAGACTAGCTTCAAATTGTCTAATCATCTTGCCGAGTGCTGGCATTGTAGGTGTAAGCCATTCTGGCTGGTCAAAATTTGTTTTTAAAAAATAAGATTCTGAGGTCATGTTACTTATCCAACAATTTTATTAGTTTCTTGTTACGATATTTAAAACTTGCAAGTATAGTTGTGTATTTTGTTTTTAACTTTGCTTTCCCTATTAAGTGTTAAAGTAAGGACTACTTGGTTGGAATTGGAGGCCCAGCGGCACCTCTCACTGAACCTAATGGGACTTTGGGAGCCACCAGACTGCCTTTCCAAGTGAGATGTTTCAAGTGTAGACAGAGTCAGTTGGTACAAGTCACTTTACAGCAAGTGCATTTTCAGTTTGAGTAAAATGGTATTTTAAGAAGAAAAGAACCTGAACTGTTCTAGCTCATAACTGTTCTTCTGGTTAAAATTTTCATAAAAATGAGTTCTTGTTAAAACCAAGTTTCACTCTCAGATCTGACTTTTTTATTCTAAAAATTCATAAAAGGGAGAAATTTGACTGTGATTTTTAACTTCAAAATCCAGTTCTAAAATACATATCAACCCAGGCGGAATAGTTTTAAGACAAGGATAGACTGCTTTGGAACAGGATATTTCCTGTGATTTACTACTGGAAATTAGACTATTTAATTAAGCATTTTTTTGGTGCCCTGCTTCCTATTTCCTGTTTGAAAATTGAAAATTGCTTGAATAGGACAGAGTAGTTGGAAAACTGTTAAGTGAATTTCTGTTGTTGCTCCTTACATCATTAACAACTGGTTATATTATCTTTGAGGGATATGCTTTCTGTGTCTTGGGGTGGTATGTTACTTTTTTTTTTTCTCCTTTCAGAACTGGGGATGGAACTTGGCCTTTGCGCTGTTACATGTATTCTAGCCCATTTTTTAAGTTTTGAGACAGGGTCTCACTAAGTTGCTAAATTGCCCATACTGGGCTTGAGCTTGCTATCCTCCTGTCTCAGCCTCCCAGAATTCTGGAATTAATAGGACTGTGCCACTAGGACTGGCTTATTAATAGTATCTGTCTTAACACTTGTTTTGAAATTGTGTAGACCTGTCATAAAGTTTCACACAAAGTGAAACATAAGACTTTTGGAAAACCTAGACTCTTTTAGGACAGTACAATATTTATAAACATTGAAACTTTATTTTATGACCTTTTTCTCACATAGGAAGCTTTGTGGAGCTTGGAAAGTAGCATTGTCAAAAATTTTTAATGATACTTTGAGTTGTTCCTTGTTTTTTTTTTTTTTTTGATGTTACTAGAACACTTAATTTTAAAGGAATGCTTTAACATTTATGATGTGTTAGATTTTAAGTGGTTTTTATTGTAAAATAACACATTTTTAAATTTGGGACAGTTTACTTAATTTTGTCTATGAAAAGTCAGTGCATTCACTTACATGTAAAACATTTGTCACTGTTCTAGGACTGGGGCTGTAGCTCAGTTAAACAGTCAGTTAAGTGTGCCAAGAGGCTCTGGATTCAATCTTCAGTACTGAGGGTGGAAAATTATAATTATTCTGTAAACTGGTCTTTTAATCTGCCATTGAGTAATTTAACTATCTGCAGAAAATTACTACAAAGACTACTTTTTTTTTCTCTTTTTGAGACAGGCTCTCGCTCTGTAGCCCAGGCTGGTCCTGAACTCACTGTATATCACAGTCTGGCCTTGAACTCACCACAATCACCCTGCCTCAGCCTCCTGAGTACATGCCCCACCACGCCAGCCTCCTGAGTGCTGGGATCATAGGCATGTGCCACCACACCTAGTTTATGTGGTGTGGGAGAATCGAATTTAGGGTCTTGTGCTTCGGCACTTCAACTATTGTGCTATTTATTCCTTCAGTCCATGGGTTTAATTTTCGGTGGGTAAGGAGAAGGGTACATGTTTAACTTAAAGAATGTTGGGGTGCATGATTTAGAGGACTTGAAGCATCTATTTCTAGTTTGTCTCTGAGAGTACCTTAAAGATAATTATTTTTATAGTTGAGCAAAAAATTGAACGTGTTTAGTAAAGAGAATGAAGAAAGAGACTAAAAAATGGATAGAGAGATCAATGCAGCTAAATGGCATTTTTTTTTTTTTTGTACTGGGGATGAACCCAGGTACTTCACACTGGATTACCACCTCGGCCCATTTTTGTTTTTCATTTTTGGGTAAGGTCTCATCAAATCTCTCAGATACACAGTCTAGGCTCAGAACTTGAGGTTTTCCTGTCTTAGCCTCCCGAAATACTGGGATTATAGGTGTGTTGCCACTAGGCCTGGTTTTAAAAAAAATAGGGTGTCTTATTAAAGGCTGAGGGCCACCTAAATTTGCTTTGAACATGTCTTGCAGCTGAAACATTTCGTTTTAACTTTTTCCCCCTTGAGATAGGGTCACACTCTGTAGTCCAGACTGGAGGTCCTAAGCTCACTCTGGAGCCCAGCCTCACACTCACGATGGTCCTCCTGCCTCAGCCTCCCTAGTGCTGGGATTACAGGTGTGTACCACCACTCCTAGTTTATATGATGCTGAAATTGAAGCCAGGGCAACCACTGAGCTATGCCCCCAGTCCCTGGCTTGTTTTTGGATGTTTTAATGTGGCAAACACTTACGTACTAAAAAGAAAGCATTTTAATTTTCATGTACATTTTTAAAAAAATGAGGGGCTGGTGGATAGCTCACTGGTTAAAGTGTCTGCCTAGCAAGCCCAAGGCCGTGGGTTCAGTTCCCCACCACCACATAAGCTGGGAGTGGTGGTGCATGTCTGTAATCCCAACAGTCAGGAGGCTGAGACAGGAGGATTGCCATTAGTTCAAGGTCATCCTGGTCTTCATCATGAATTTAGGAGCAGCTTGGGCTACAGAGTGAGGCCCTGTCTCAAAAAAAAAAAAAGTTGTTTGAGACAAGCAAATTCCTTAAAGGGCAGCAGACACAGGTATCAGTGTGTCTCCTAGTCTTTTGCTAAGAAAATCTTAGTGATGGTGTGAAATGAAGGTGAAAGGAAGGAATACTTACGTGTTAAGTTAGACTGCTTGGTAGGTCAAAAATGGTTTTCCTGTCCTGTGCTTCTGTCTTCTTTATCCAAGCTCCTAAATTGCAGTTTTGTATTGAGATTCTTTAATAGAGCAGCTCTGTATTTGCCTGGAATTTCCTTGGGAGAGCCTGAACTGTTTGCATTTTTCTGGAACACTCTGCCCTTGGAAGCTACCCAGTACCTTGGCATCATGGGAATTTACCCAGCCATTTTTTGGGTCTGTTTGTGTTGCAGCTTTGGAACTTCCTGGAATCCTATTGGATAGACAGTATAAATCTCAGTGATAGAGAGAGGAGGGTTATGTTTCTGAAAGACGGTGGTTTTGTTGCTTCTTTCCTGCAGTGCAAGATGTACCTTGGCCTTCATAGCAAGGACTTGTAGAGACTTGCCTATTCCCCAGTGTTGCCCTACCCCCAAGCAGATAACTGCCTTTTCTTGGTGGACATGGAATTCTGAAAATGGTGGTGGTGTTCCTCATTTGTGAATCAGAGGACCAGATGACCTTGAAAAAATACGTATTTTGTGTGTGTGTGAGGCACAAAGTTTGTTTTCTGGTGTCCATGGTATATACAGGCATCATAAGATGTGGGAGGATTTTTCTCTCTGTGGATGAGGACTAATAAAAAGTTAATGGCACAAAAATTCTTTATTTGGTGAAAATTTTCATTTCTTTTTTAAGACAGTCTTGCTCTGTAGTCTAGGCTGGTCTTGAACTCACTGTGTAGTCCATACTGTTCTCAAACTCCAGGCCACCTCTTGCCTCAGCCTCCCAGAACTGGGGTTACAGCCAAGCACCACCATGTCCAGCTAATCCTCATGTGGTGCTGGGAATTTGACCTTGGGGTCTTGGATATGCCAGGCAAATACTTTAGCCATTGAGCTACAACCCCACAACATTTTTGTATTAGAGAATTACTACCTGTTTGTTTGGAATTTCTAAGGAATGTGTGAAGTAAGTTTTGAACTTCTAAGAAATACGTGAAGTAAGGAAGTACATTTTTTTTTTTTAAAAACAGGTTCTTACTCCAGTCCAGGGTGGCCTTAAACTCACAGCTGTCTTCCTGCTTCGGCCTCCTGAGTACTTGGATTATATAGTCCTGCACCACCTTGCCTGGCTTATGTGGTGCTGGAGTTTCCAATTCAGGGCTTTGCTTATGCTAGGCCAAATGCTTTAGCCACAGAGCTACACCCCCATCCTCAGAAAAATTCTTTGTGGAGAATTACTACTTGTTATTTTCGAACTTCTATGGAATACATGAAATAGAGAGAGAGAGAGAGAGAGAGAGAGAGAGAGAGAGTGAGAGTGTATTTTTTGAGTTTAAGAGATGGTTTATTTTTAAATTTTTTTTCCCATTTTATTGATATGTACACGTGCAGAATTTAAGGTTTACAATGGAGTTGAGCGTTTTGTGCACGTACTTCCCTTATCAAAGTGACAAGGGCTTTCCCGCTCTCCCTTTGTCCCTCCCCCCCCCCCCCCCCCCCCCCCCCCCCCCCCCCCCCCCTTTCCCTTTGTCTTTCATTTAAAGTTCCATGAGATGGTTGTGGTCTGGGTCTCTCATATCAGAGAGACCATCTGATGTTTCACCTTCTGCTTCTGACTCACTTTACTAAGCCTGATATTCTCAAGTCTCTTCCATATGTCTGTGAAAACCTCCACGCTGTTGGACCTTACTTGAAATAGGCTCTCAGTCTAGTCTAGGCTAGTCTTGAGGTCACAGCATTCTTCCTGTCTCAACTTCCTGAGAGCTGAGATTACAGGTGTGCGCCGCCACACCTGGCTGTGTGTTGTCGGGGAATCGAACTGAGGGTATAGAGCTTGCTAGGTGGGCAGTCTAATCACTGCTCTATTCCTCCAGCCCAAGAAGATACACTTTTGTACATCAGCAATTCATGTGGTTGAGCCTTTTAAAAATTAAAAATTCCCCACCCTTGTGTCCCAGTCTGCCTGTATTTTATTGACTTTTTGGCCAAATACTGAAAATAATGAGTCTTGCTTGGGTTGACTTACTGTGGTGCCTCAGAAATCATCTGGTCCGTCTTTTTTCACTCTACCATTTTGAGTGTAATCTTAGAGAAAAGCCTTAAAAAGTAATCTAGCTTTGGTACTAAGATTAATGCAGTTGGAAAGCTAAATCTGTAATCTCTGTTTAGTGTATTAATTAAGTGATTTTTTATTTTAGCACACTACTTAGATAAGAGCATCAATTCAGCGTATGTTCTTTAGTTCAGGTCATATTAGTTTTAAAAAGTAGATGAGAGCTGCGAGTTTGATAAGTCTTTGTAGCCCCATTTTATGTTTTGTTATGATACATTTAATACCTATATACGTATATGTATATATTATATATAGTATATATGTATGTGTATATATCTATATATGTATATATATATTATATATATACACATATGTATTTTTTTTTTCTTTTGTGGAGACAGGATCTCTGTAGTCCAGTCTGGTCCTAAGCTTGTTGTATAGCCCAGGCTAGTCTACAGCTCATGGCAGTCTTCTTTTGTCTCTTATGCCCAGCTAGTTTGTGGTGCTAGAGGATTGAATCCAGGGCCTCACTCTTCTTAGACAAGTGCTCTGAGCCTGTGTTCTGATACTTGTTAAAGCTGTACTCTGTGGTTAGTAAATGCTGGGGCTGGGGATTTGGATATGTGTATAAGCCTTCCTTTTTCTCAGCTTTCCTTTGAGAAGTCCTTTTTCATAGTGGATTTGGTTATATTGTACTGTTCAGATCCTTTCCTCAGTCCGTCTTTTATTTTTCCCTTTCTTACATCCCATTCTTCTCCACTCCTCTGTCCCCTCTTTTTTTTTTTTTTTTTTTAAAGAGTCTCACTGTGTTATAGTCTGGTTCTGAACTCTCATATAGCCCAGGCTGGCTTCAAAACTAACACAGTCCATCTGCCTCAACCTGAGATTACAGCCCTGCCTTAGTGCTGGGATTGTAGGCATGTGCCTCTACACCTAGTCTTGGTCCATTTTTATTTTTGACTTTGAAACAGTTTTACCAAACTGATAAATTGCCCAGGTTGGGCTTAAACTTGCATTCATCCTGCCACAGCCTCCCAATGTGCTATGATTATAGGCTTGTGCCACTGGGCCCCGCCTTATTTTTCCTTGTCTTAGTCCCAGTAATAAATATATCTCAGGATTAGTTGTGAAGTTTTTCTGTGTTGTCCTAGCTCATTTATTACCCTATATTTCCAGTTACCTGAAAGCTATAAATATCCCACTTTGACCTAAGATTCAACACCTCTAAACCCAGGTATATTTATTCTTAATCTCAGATAAGGTTCTTATCTTAAAGGCCTCAGTTTGGTTAATGGTTTAGTTACCCTTCGTCCTAGTTTTCAAGCCTAGCATTTTTTTCCTCTCTCTCTCCAGTCTTTTATGTTGTTTAGTGTCTGATAACTCTTTTCAGTGTCTCTGGAGATTTGCTTCCCAGCCACTAACCATTTGCCCTAGGGCTAAATCATGTTATTTTGGGCCTAGACATTCCTGTCCCCAGAACTTGGATATCTTGTGTGTCTCTCTTTCTCTCTCTTTTGAGACTAGATCTCTGTAGTCCAGGCTGGCCTTGAACTCAGAGCGGTCCTTCTGTCTCAGCCTCCTTAGTGGTGAGATTTATGTGTGTGTGTGCGTGTGTGTGTGTGTGTGTGTGTGTGTGCGCGCGCGCACGCACGCATGCATACCCTTTATGTGGTGCTGGGTAATTGACTCAGGGCCTCGTGGTTGCTAGGCCAGTGCTGTAACTGCTGTGTTATTTGTCCAGCCCTTACGTGCTGAATTTTTGCCCTCTCTGAGAATGACTGGTAATCTCTTTAATTAATGCTGCTGTGCATTTATAATTAATGTATACATGTTTTGGCTTCTCAGTTACATTGTAAATACATGGTTAGGGAAAAAAAACTCGTACATGGGTGGGAGGAATGGCTCAGTGGTTAAAGTGCTTGCCCAGCAAGTGCTAAGTACTGGGAGTTTGATTCCCCAGCATCACATAAACCAGACATGGTGGTGAACACCTGTAATCCTGGAGGCTGAGGCAGGAGGACTGCTGTCAATCTAAGGCCAGCCTGGGCTCCATAATGAATTCAGGACCAGCCTGGGCTACAGAGGGAGATCCTGTCTCAGAAAAGAAAAAAAAAAAAAAAAAAAGGAAAAGAAAAGGAAAAAACTCTTACTTAAAACCTGAGTTTTAGGGCCAGGCCATAGCTCAGTAGTTACAGAGCTTGCCTAGCAAGCTCAGGGCCCTGGGTTTGAGTCCTCTGAACCACAGAAGGCTGGGCATGGTGGCACATGACCTTAGAATTTCAGCACTTGGGAGGCTGAGGCAGGAGGATTGCGGTGAGTTCTAGGCTGGCCTGAGCTACCAATGAATTCAGGATCAACGTAGACTACAAAGTGAGACCTTTCTCTCTCTCCAATCTCTCTCTCAACAAACAAAAACAAAGCCGAAATCCCTGTTTTTTCAGTATCTCAAGCTTCCTGTGTGGTCAAGATTATTATAGTCTGTATTACATAAGAATAGTTTTCAGGGGTACTCAAGAACAGTAATCATTTTATTTCAATAGATGGCCAAAGTATTTTTTTTCCATTTTTTGAATGATTACTGTGTACAAAATGTACAAGGTGATTTCAAAAGATAGAAAAACATTCATGAAGATCTAGCAGGGAGACTGGATGCGACGTGGGAGAAACTGTGTGACATAGTAGGAAGAGTCAAATGTCTTTGGAAAAAAATGAAGTTACTGGCTGTTGAGCTGGACCTTGAAAAAGGGATGGTATTAAGCCCTTAAGATTGACTGTGAACTTTTTCGAGTATCCAGAGAAGTTGAAAGAACTCTATGCCGAATACCCAGCTGCCCAGTGCCAAGATTGTGTTGCTATTTCATTGTTTATCTCAGTACATGTTCGTTCTTTTCACCAGATCGTCTTTTTAAAAATTCTCTTTTTTTTTGTATTGTGGAAAACATCGGTTTCTCCAATAGTGAAAAAAAAATACAATGTCAAAGTATAGGTAGGAAACCCCTATTGTTGGATTACAGTGGGACTGTAGTGTACTATTAGAATAATACTGTGTATGATAGGCCACGTATTTTTATCATATTGTATCTTTGCTTTCACAATGTAAGAGTTATCAAGATAGGAATGCATTTTTAATTTTAGTTTAATTTAACTTCATATTAAATTTATTTATTTTGAGACAAGGTCTTGTGCTGTAGTTTAGATTGGTCCTGAACTAACTAATTTGAACCACCACACCCGGTTTATGTGGTGCTGGGGAATTGAACCCAGGGTCTTGGCTTGCAAGGCAAACTATTTTAACAGCTGAGTGATTCCAGCCTGGTTTTTAATTTTTAAAATGCAATTTTTTTGGGGGGTACTTGAGATTGGAGCTAGGTCCTTGAGCAGTGCTAGGCAAGTACTCTACTATGGATCTGTGTCTCTAGCCCTAAACCTTGTTTCTTAGGAACATTTTGTTGTAAATACAGAGATCTGTGGAGTACAGTTTAAAGCCAATGTATTGCATTTTAAGACTGACAATTTAGTAATACTTGCAACAGATTATATAATTGACTGTGCAAATAGTTGGCATTTATAAAAACCTTTAGCCTATTTCTCCATGCTGTTCCGGAGCTCACTTTGTAGCACAGACTGGCTCAGACTTCACTGCTGCTCGGGCTGCCGGGTAGAACAACTGGGACCTAGAGGAGGGGGCGTGCGAATGAGGGGAACAAGAGAGACACAAAGGACAGGGCACACTAGCGGGGCAATGTGGATGAAAGGAGAAGAAAGAGAGATAAAAAGAAAGGAAGAAAGATGGACTCTTGCAGGGACGAAAGACGATTTATTCAGTACGAGCTTCCTTTTATAGTCCAGTTGTTTACCAGAAAACATTCAGGCTTAACAATATTTACATATTTTTGATGGCTTAACAATGTTTTACATAAGAAGGCTTAACATACTTAAGACAGCTTTTAAGTCAGGGTCTTGCTCTATAGCCCAGGCTGGCCTTGGACTCATGACAATCCTCCTGTCTTAACTCCCCAGAGTGCTGGGATTACAGGTGTGTATTACCACACCCAGTTTATGTGGTGCTGGGGAATCGAACTCGCACACTTAACACCTAAGATGTTTTTAAAGGAAGAACTTGGCCCCAGGCGATCAGGAATGTTAAGCTCCAAGGTCTCCAACTGCAGTCCTCTTGCCTCAGCCTCTGGCGGAATTACAGGTGTGCACCACCATCACCAATTATGTGGTGCAAGGGTGTTGAGCCCAAGGCCTTGAGCTTGCTAGGCAAGTGTTCTAACTGCTGAGCTATTCCCCAACCCCTTGATTGGTTCTTTAAAATTAATTTACTTGCCCAATGTCTTGGTGGTAGGGTGGTTCAAAGAAAGAATAATTACTAGTAAACATTTTTTTTATCATTTTGGAAAATCAGAAATACTGAATAGAAGTCAGCTTCAAAATATACTTAAGGCAATTGTGAATAAGTTATATTGGATTGAAAAGATGCTTGAAAAATTAAATGTTCTAATACTGCAGTAGCTAAATGCTATATATTCTTGATAGTTTTCTAGTTGTCATAATTTGTTATCCACTAACCCAAATTTGAGAATGAAGATTACAGTGAAGTGTTTCAATAGACCCAGAGGAGATTCAATTCAGATAGGTCACGGTGGTGGAATGCATGTGTTCAGGACCATGGCATAAGTCTGAGTGACTTGTGATAAACAAAGAGATTTATGCAGTAAAATCTGAATTGTAACATATCAAAAGGCACAAATCCGTTTCTATTAAAACTTTACCATGTAAAAAATAACAAATGCTGAAAGTATTTTACCAGTGCGTTTATACTTCTAATAGGCATTATTTTAAATTTGAAAGGTACTCTGCTGGAAGATGGGAGACAGTTAAAATTAGACTGAGAGTACAGTTTACTACAATAAGGTTTTATTAAAAATGTATGTTACCTTTTACTTGAAGAAAATAGTTTAGGAAACAACAGATATCAGAAGTGCATGATTGTTAATGCTGCCAGGCTAAATTATCAGTAGTCAAAATCAGCTAAGGAAACAGGGAATCTGCTAGTTTCTTTTTTTTTTCTTTTTTTAGAAAATATTATTAGGCACTTGGAGTATGGCTCAATGATTAAAGCCCGTGCCTAGGAAGCACAAGGCCTGCGTTTGATTTGATTTCCCAACACCGTGTTGACATGTGCCTGTAATCCTAGCACCCAGGGGGCTAAGGCAGGATTGCCTTGTATTCAAGGCCAGCGTGGGCTACGTATTGAGTTAAGGACTAGCCTGGACTACAGAGTGAAACACTGTCTCAAAAAAAAAATTGTTGATGTTTGTAAATTCAGTAAATTTAAAATCAAATTACGGTCTGACTTTAGTCTTTGCATTCTGTAAGTTGAGAGACATGTAGGTCCTGTTGTCTCATGTGGGTTCTAATTTGGAAGGAAAAGTACAGGGTCCATACAACCTTCCTCAGGGAGATGTTCTCAGTGGTTTGTGGACCTGGGGGAGACAGACTTCTAAGATAGCCTGTCACTTCTAACATTGCCAGGTGAGGTTCTTTAATTCTTAGAGAGACTGTAGACCTTCACAGAGGAGAGTGCTAGAGTGTTCTGTGTCATTGGTCTATATTGCAGCATGGTTGATCTGGGAGGCATTATCTCCAGAAAATCTTACTTGTCTCATCCATCCCTGGCCAGTCACAGATGGAAATCTTGGTATTTAAACATCTCCCTCTCACTTTCTGAAACGGTGTCTTGCTCTGTAGTAGGGGTTAATACTGAACTCACTTTGTAGCCCAGGCTGCCTCAAATTAATGACAGCCCTCCTGCTTCAGACTCTCCAGGGCTGGAAATCTAGGCATGTGCACCTGGTTAATTTTTATATGGTGCTGGGGACTCAAACCCAGGACCTTGAGTGTGCTAGCCAAGCAGTCTAACTGCTGAGCGACAGCCCTAGCCTCTGATGCTTTCTCAGTATCCCTTGGTTCCAGCTTCTCTGTAACGGTCTTTTGAGATCTTTTGTCTTGGTGCCCCCCCCCCCCCACCCCACCCCGCGCGCCTCCGGTGATATTTGACCGACTTCCTTACGGTGTTACTCTTTTTATGGCTTCGTTTACAGAATTGGTCTTAATGACAATACCCCATGACCTTAGCAGCCATGGAGATACTGCTCAACTTTAACTGATGAGAGTGAGGTTGTAGTGAGAAGGAAGGTGGGAAGAGAAGGGCAGCCTGTTTCCAGTCATGTTCCTTTGTTTAATTAAAGGCATTTCTTAGCTAAACAGGTTTATCTCAATTGCTATTCATCAAATCGAGAAGATAGGTCACAGTTTTCTCAGTCTCTTCTTTTATTAAAATAGAAATTTGATCATCATCTAACTTGAGAAAAATATTTTTGTATTATGTTTATAATCATGGTTCTCTAACCTTTTTTTTCTCCCTAAAGTCTTGTTCCATACTTAAGGCTGGTTTTGAGCTCACTATGTTCCCCAGCTGGTCTTGAATTCTTGCAGTCCTCAGCCTCCCAAGACGGTTCTGTAATCTTAAAAGTTATTAGAGGCATTATCTAGGCCCTGCGTGTGAAGGATCTCCATTACCGGTTTCCTTAGTTAAAAATTTCAAAGTAGGGCTGTGAGGTGTAGTTCACTGATTAAAATGTTTGCCCAGTGTGTGAAAGGCTGTGGGTTGATTCCCTAGCACCACATAAAGATTAGTTGGGTGTGGTGGCACAGGTCTCTAATCTCAGCACTTGGGAAACTGGGGTCCAAGGGATTACCATGAGTTGGAAGCCAGCCTGGTAGTGTGAGTTCAGGACAAGTATGTACTACAGAGCAAAGACCCTGTCTCCATAAAACAAAACAAAACAAAAATCTGGCATCAAAAGGAAAGTAGATTGAAGTAGTTGCGTTTTGTTACTTCATTAAAAATGCCAGATAGTGTTACTAACTCTGTAAGTCAGGGATCCCCAATCCCAGTGTCCTTGGGCTGGTACTTACCTGGGGCCTTGGGAAGATCTGGCTGCTGGGGCAGATGAGCTACCAGACAGAGGAGATGAACTGCGAGCAAAGCCTCACCTCTTGTCAGCCACTGTCAGGTTCTAATGCCCTGCTGATTTGACAGAAGGTAGAGCTTCACTTCTGCTCCCCTGCTCCCAGCAATCTCGAATTTATCCTCCAGCAGCCTGCTGCCTAAGTCATCTTTGTCCTGTCACTGTTGTCTGGTCTCTTCTGCCTTGTATCTCCCATCCATCTTGTCCACTGTGTTCTCTCCCCTTGCCTCCAGCCTTTGGAGAATGGTCTTCAACTAAACTGGTCCCTGGTGTCAGAAAGATTGGGGACCACTACTGTAAGTCATAGTTAGTTTTTAGGCAAGAGAGGGGCCTAAAGAAGAAAGGGGAAAGGGGGTGATTGGTTTGCATTATGTAGAAGGATAAGCATCTAATCTTTGTGGCCTGGTATTCTGAAGAATTAGCTGAGAGGCCGTGTGCTTTTGCCTTCTCAGAATCTAAGCCACCCCTCCAATCCACCCATCCATCCATCTCCTCCTCCTCTGTGGTACTAAGGATTGAACACAGGGCTTTTGCACTGAGCAGTGTCATCCTTAACTCATTTTTGTTTTATTTTGAGACAGGGTCTTACCAAGTTGTCTAGGATGGGTTTGAATTTGTAATAAGCCTTTTGTATCAGCCCCCCCAGAGTGCAGAATTATAGGCCAGTGCCACAAGGCCTGGCTTTCTTTTTGTTTAAGTTTAATTTTGGGGGAGGCTTTCTTTTTTTTAAATACAGAAAATAAATGTTCCCTCTCCCCTGTACCAGTTCATTCCACATGTCACTTTTCTGCTTTATAATGTAGAAAAGAAGTGTTTCCCTTCTCTCTTCTCTACCAGTACCATGCCCCAGAAGCCTACCTTTTGCAGGACTCTTGGCAGAATGAGAAGTTTCTCATTTTGCGAGAGAGAGCCTGTCTTTGAAGGATGCTGAGGACATGAGTGAAAAGATGCTCTGTGATCTCTGTCTGAAAAGACAAGTGTTTGGATTTTGGATCTAAGTTGGAAGAGTTATAATTGAATCACCTGTTTTCCAGTCTTGTAGATAGTGTATGTCCTTCAGAATTTGAAAACAAGCCACATATATACTGTGGAAGTCAAGTGTCTAAAAACTGGAGACAGTTCGGTTGCAAATTGTTTGGAAGCAAATCGAAAGGAAATAGTTTGCATATGGTTTTACTAGAGACGTTATTTTGGCAAGATTCTTGAGGCAGTAACAGTCAAAGTGTGGATTTTGTTCTATTTTGACACGGAAAGTATTTTTTTCAGTTAATTTCCTATAATTTTAAGCATAGAATTGCATAAGTAATACCAAGATAGATACAGCCATTCACCATTATATTGTGTCAGAGATGGTATAACTTCATGAGTGTTATTTTGAGGCTTAATTAGTAGAATTACCGATTTGTCACACCAGCAAATGTTCAGTGTCAGGTTTCAGTGTTGTGTTATGGTGCTTTGAACAGGAGAAACCTAATTTTCTTGAGGCAAGAGTTATCAGTTACTTGGTATGCCTGTATCAAGGACTCCCTAAAGAGGTGGCGGGAAGGAAGAGGAGAGGCGAGAGGGGAGCTGGCAGAACTTGTGTCAGTTGAGGTTGTATCTTCCTACCAAACTGGTTGCATCTCTCTAAACCTTTAATAGAGAAGTTCTTTCCTTAGGTGGGTAGGTGTGTAGGCCATCTTGATACCTGCAATGAATGGGTGAGTTTCCAGTGGACCATCATACAGGGTTTTTTTGTGTGTGTGTGTGTGTGTGTGTGTGTGTGTGTGTGTGTGTGTGATCTATGTAACTGAGTTGGTTTCTCTCTTTCGACTTGTTAGAATTTAATTATCTATCAATCTGTGAATGACATGGTCTCATTGTCCCTTGGCCTTTTGGCTAAGATCAAGTGAGAATGGGATTTGCTGTGCAGTCTAGACTGGTTCTGAATTTATTTAGGAGCCCAGGCTGACTTGGATTTCACAGCAGTCTTGCCTCAGCCCCTTGAGTGCTGGGATTACAGCACTCAGTTTATATTGTACTGGGGAATCAAAGCAAGGGCCTTGTGCTAGTGCTAGGTAAGCACTCTTAACCATTGTGCTATTCCTTTAGTCCCTAATTTTCTTTTTAGTGATTTATGATGTTTGCATACATTGAATGTGAGAAAGAGTCCTCTAACTCATTCTTCTGTTACCTTTGTGCTTATAGTAGCTTGCTGAATTTGTAAATTGGTACACTGTCTTAGTGACTTTCTGGTTGCCGTAACAAAATATTTAAATGTGAACAGATCAGGGTTTATTTTTACATTACAGTTCCAGAAGGTCACAGTCCATTCATGGGTGGTGGCAGTGGAAGCACATGACTGAGGTGGAGGTAGCTTGTTGCAGCATTGCAAATAGGAAGCCAAATCCCAGAGAAAGGGAGGAAGTAGCATATACCCTTCCAGGTCCTGTCCCAGTAGTAATCTGCCTCTTCTGCATCCAGCCTTAGTCTTCTGCCTCTTCCAGATTTAAGACCCTAATCTGCCACATGCCTGTAACATATAATCTACCACACACCCATAATCTACTCCTGAACACCAGGCTTCCTTCTCCTAATAGCACATGCTTCCGTGAGACTTTCTGGGGGACACTCCCGCTCCAAATCACGATATCAACTATTATGAATTCTACTACCATGAATGCTTTTTTTAAAATTTTGGTACGTTGAGTCCAGGGCCTTCATATGGAGCCACATTCCCAGTCCCCCTCCCCCCTCCCCTTTTTTTCTGTTTTGAGACAGGGTCTTGCTGCTCTCTAGTTCAGACTAGTTAGTCTGGGAATCACTGTGGAGCCCAGGTGGGCCTTAGACTCACAGCAATAATCTTGCCTTTGCCTTCTGAGCACTGGGATTCCAGGTGTGTGCCACCACACCTAGCTTTCAGTTTTATTTTTTATTTTGAAACAGTCTTGTTAAGTTGCTTAATTGCCAGGTAAAAGTTGGATTTCAGGTCCTCCTGCATCATCCTCCCTGGGTGCGTGCTGAGGACACGGATGTGTACCATCTTGCCCTGCTGTAATTCAGTGTGTTTTGTAATTAATGCGTCTCCAGCTGGTACCACAGTGCTCTGTAGTACTTCTCTTTTAGTAGTCTACTCAGGTGAGCCTGGATGCTTTTAAGAGATGGTTTAGATGTCTTAAACTGCTTTCTTGCTTTCTCTCTCTCCTATTTTGGTACTGGGGTCCAATTCAGTTCCTTCACAATGACATGCACCCCCTGCATTTTGTGTGTGCATGCACATATGTGTATATATGCATGCATGTGGTGCCTTCACATTGGTTTGCATTCCCAGCCCATTTTTATTTTTGATTCTGAGACAGGCTCTGTAAGGCCCTCAGTTGCCCAGGCTGGACTCAAACTTTGGGACTTCCTACCTCAGCCTCTCAGGGTGCTAAGATTTTAGGAGCATACCAACAGGCTATTTGAAAAATTAAAAGCAGAAAAATCAGATAAAAATATATTTACTTGAGATGGGGCTCACTGTGTAATTCAGACTAGTCCAGAACTCACTGTGTATCCCTCAGACACACACCAGTCTTCCTGCCTCAGCCTCCTGAGTGGGATTATAAGTGTGCATATCCACGCCGGGCTGTGTCTGTCTGCTTTTTTTGCAAGTGCTTTAATTCCTGAGCTACACTCCTAGCCCAGGTAAAAATTTAAAAAGTGGGATTGGAAGAATGGCTCAGCAGTTAAAGTGCTTGGCAAGCACTAAGACAAGTGCTAAGTACCCAAGTTCGAGTCCCCAGCACCACATACGATGGGTATGGTGGCACACACCTGTAATCCCAGCACTCAGGAGGCTGAAACAGGAGGATTGCCATGAGGCCAAGGCCAGTCTGGGCTCCAGAGTGAGTTCAGGACCAGGTTGGCCTACAGGGAGAAACCCTGTCTCAAAAACAAAACAAAACAAAACCAACATGGTTGTCACAAGCTTCAAGAGTTATTTTCCCTGCTCTTGAAGGGTTGAGCAGAATCCTGTCTGTTTGTGTGAGGAGTGTTCCCATGGTCTGTTAACATCAGATCAGGGCTGTCTTTCAGTGCTGCCGTCTTCTTGCGCTGGGGGGCATACGTAGCGCAGACGTTAGCGGGCTCACCTAGGAAGGACATAGGCCCTGGCTTTGGAACCCCAACGAATAAGCCACGCATGGTGGCAGACACCTGTAATTCTAGTACTGGGAGGCTGCCACAAGAGGATGGCCACAACACCTATGGAGCTTAGACAAAGTGAAAGAAGGGAGTAGGGTGGGAGATGAGGGAGAGAGGGGTGGGTAGAGGGAGGGACAAAAGGAGAGTGGGAAAGCCCTTATCACCATGACAAGATAACGTATGTGTACAAAATACTCAACTCCATTGTAAACCTTGAATTTTGCACGTATACATATCAATAAAATGTGGGGAAAAAGTGGATGGCCATGTCATCCTCTTGGACCACAGAGTGAGAACCTTTCTCAAAAACAAACAAACCAGAAGAAGTAAGAACTCTTAGTCTCTTCAGCTTAGTTGAATTTCAAGCCACTTAATAAGTAGTTTGAATGTAAATTTTGTACTGTTGCCCTTTCTTCTTTTTCAAGGTATAGATAACAGGTCTTTATATTTAGAAACAAAGACAGAGGAGTACAAGCTCCCACTCTCTGAGGGGGTACCCAGTGAGTTGCCACCTGGACCCTGGCCTTTTAAGTATGTAGCTTTTTGAGCTAAAAATGGAGAGGTAGGGGGCTGGAGGCATAGCTCAGTCAGTGGTTAAAGCATTGAATGGCATGTGCAGTGTCCTGGGTTCAGTTCCCCAGCACCACATAAAAGATTAGCCAGGTGTGGTAGTATGCACCTGAAGGAGGCTGAAGTGGGAGGAGTGTGTTGAGTTCAAGTCCATTTGGCCTACATAGTGAATTCAGAACCAGCCTGGACTATTGAACAAAACTGTCTAAAAAAGAAAAAAGAAAGGTGGGATGATATATATCTGAATTCATTAACCATTTGATTATATGCCTTATAATTTTTTAATGTATGTATATATACGTGTGTATTTGGGGGGGGGAGTGGTGGAAACAAAGTCTTCGTCTGTAGACCAGGCTTGCCTTGAACTCAGCCTCTTGAATGCTGGGATTACTAACCACCACACTCGTCTAATTTTTAATGAGGTTCTGGGGGATCAAACCCAGGGCCTTGTCCATGCTAGGCAAGTGCTCTAGCCACTGAGCTGTGCCTCCAACCCATATTCTTTTTTTCAACCACAATCCCAAGAAATGTTTTGTTTTTAACACACTGACTCCCTAGATGCCAGAGCTAGTGAGAAATCATCTTAAAGGTGACAGCTGATCATTCACGAGTGAGAGGAAAATATCAAGGAGAAACAAATAAAACACCTAAACTCATCAAATTCCATGGCTATCTTCACAGCCTCAAAAATCCAGAGTCCTCAATTTCCTGATGAGGAATTTACCTTCAAGATCAAGATGAGTTTTCAGACTTTTACTTGCCATGGCATGAGCTGCCGTCCTTCAGTTGACTCTTACTTCTCCTTTATTGCTTTCGGAACACACTTCAGTCCTCTATTTGTGATCTTTAATAATGCTAATATACTCCTGAAATTTGGAATGGAGACCACTGGACTTTTCTGTGTCCTTTTTTTTTTTTTTTTTTTTTTGAGACAGTCTTGTTCTGTAGTCCAGATGGGTCTAAACTCATTGTGTAGCCCAGGCTGGCCTCAAATTCAAGGCAACCCTCCTGCCTCAGCTTCCTAACTGCTGAGATTACAGGCGTGCACCCCTACACCCATTTTGTGTTATGCCAGGGAATCAAACCCAGGGCCCTGTGCTTGCTAGGCCAACTCTTTAACTGCTGAGCTGTGTCCCCAGCCCTTCTGTTTATTTCTATGTGAGTTGCTGAGACTATTTCAGTCTTTTTTTTTTTTTTTTTTAAGTGTCTAGCCAGGCATGGTGGTCCACATTTATAACCCCAGCTCTGTGGGATTTCAAGTCCTACCCAGCCTGGCAACTTAGTGATTTAGCGAGACCTTTTCTCAAAACACAAAATTAAAAAAAAAAAAAAAAAGCTGTGTGTGTAGCTCAGTGTGAAGGCCGTGAGTTCAGTCTCTAGTACTGCCCCCATTCCCCTTGAATAAAAGGGTATTTACTAAACTTTTTAGTCTTTAGCAGAAAAGCTTACCTTCACCGGGAATGTGACCCTGACTTTTCAGATTGCTCTCTTGCTACAGTGGTCTCAAACTAGTTAACAACTACCTTCCTGACTTCGACAGAACCCAAACTTAGGCAGGACACATCACAGTAAGGACCTGCTGGATTGCAGTAGAATGACTTGTTAGGTTACATTTGTTATGCAGTTGAATGTTCCTATGATTGCATACCTGCGCCAGTATAGAAAACTTTATTTAAGCATGACATGGTGCCATATGCCTGAAGTCTTAGCACTCCGGGTGGCTGAGGCAAGAAGATTACCAAGTTGGAGTCAGCTTGGACAATTTAGCCAGATTCTATCTCAAAAAAATAAACGGTTGGTGATACAGGTGAGTGTGAAGGCCCCTGGGTAATACATAAACAAAACCTTAATGTAACTTCCATCTTTTTTCAAGTAAAAGCTTTCGGATTTATAGTTCCTCACTGTGGCTATAAATATATTAATAACATCTTGGTTTTGCTAAATATGGGGCATGACCTTTGGTATCCTGCTTGGCTAGGCCTGGGAAAGTGACATCCTTCTAGTTAGATGGAATTCCCTTGTTTTGCTTCCTGTGATAGTGTGGGGAAATACGTATTTTGGCTCACTCAGCCAGAGGTGGAGTAAGACAGGAAAGAGTAGAATTGGAATGCATAAGGAGTGTATTAATGACTTTATTTCTCTGTCCTCTGCTGCCCTGAAGCTCTGGGTCCTCCTGCCTTTGCTTCCTTTTAGCATGTCTGGCAAGTAGGCGGAGTTCTATACAAATCTGGAAGTACTTATGGCAAGATGTTAATAAAATATTGCCTTATTTACATATTTAATTTTTTTGATATGACATTTTTTTCCCAGCTAGACAACTGTTCTAAGCACAGCGCACGTGGTGATAGCCGTGGTCATCTTTACTTTTTTTGGTTGATACGTTTACTGTTCCTGTGTAACCAAGCAGCTGAGGAGCAGTAGAGGGAAACTCATTCATGTTTCTCCTCAGGAAGGAGAATGTTTGCTACTAAAAGTTTATGTCTGTGATTTCACTTTCTAAATGTAATCAGAATTACTACCAATAATCCCTGTTGAGTTCTTGCATTGAGTCAGTTAGATATCCAGAAGTGAAGGAAAATGCTTAAAATCAGAGTTTTGACAGTATCTTTCTTTTGTAAGTCACAAAAGCCCACTTCCTGTACCTGCTCTAAATAGAAAACCATCAGTCCCTCACATTCTTGAAATAGTCCATTACTAGTTGCTTTTAATTAATTTGTTACTTTCCTTTCCTACCTAAGGCCGACACCTAGGGGTAAACCAGTGGAGAGTGCAAGTTGCAGGGATTTTTGTTGTTGTTGTTGAGACAGGCTGGTCCTGAACTCACTGTGCTGTCTTCCAACTTAAGGCAAAACTCCTGCCTCAGCTTCCTTAGTGCTAGGATTTCAGTCAGTCATGTGCCACTACACCCAGCTACACATCCAGCTAAATTTTATGTGTTGCTGGGGAGTCAGCTCAGGGCCTGGGCTTTTCTAGGCAAGCACTTCAACTGCTGAGCTATACCCCAAGTGTGTCCCCCTGCCCCCACCCTTTTTATTTTGAGACAAGGTCTTCCTCTGTAGCCCAGGCTGGTCCTGAACTCACTGTGTAGCCCAGGCTGGCCTTGTACTCACGACAATCCTCCTGCCTCAGCCTCCGAGTTTTGGGATTGCAGACATGTGCCAACATGTCCGGTTTATGTGGTGCTGGGGAATCGAACTGGGGTATTTAGCACTTGCCATAGCACTTGATAGGCAAGTGCTTTAACCACTTAGCCATTCCTCCAGCCCCAGGCTGCTGTTGTACTCACTATATGGAGAAGGCTGGCTTTGAACTCAGCAATTCTCTTGCCTCTGTATCCTGAGTACTAGGATTACAGGTGTGTGTTGTCGTACCAGCAGTTTCTCCCTAAAAACCCTCTTACCCTGACTTGTTTCTTGTTCTTACTTTGGGAGTTGCACTGAATTATTTTGATGTTTTTTCCTCCAAATGTGTCTCACCTGTGTCCTGCCTTTTATTTTTTTGCCCCAGTTTTTTTTAAAATTTAATTTATTTATTTTTTTTACCTGCACTACCATGCCTGGCTTTACATGGTTCTGGGGAATTCAACTCAGGGCCTGCATTTGCAAGGCAAACGCTTTAACCACTATGCCATTCCTCCAGCGTAGTTTTTTTTTTTTTTTTTAATGTTATAGTAAATTTAAAAAGGAACTTTTAGTTCTTACACATGTGCATTAACTATGTCTTATTTTATATGTGGTCCACCGCAGTTTCTCTTCAGTCAGACAAACCAGGCAAAAAATGGCAGGCTGCAGGTCAGGTATGCCTGTTAGATAGATGAAGCCAATGCTCTTAAGTCTTTTTTTTTCAAACTACTGATAGCTTGGATGTATAGGTGAAAATTTCCACTAAATCTGTACCTACATGATCTGTCCTAATCTGTGATATATAGATAACTCGTATTTGACTTTTGTGAAAAGGGAAACCCACACTCATACAGAGACTACAACATAAGTAATTATATGGCAAGGAGTATAGCCTTTTTGGTGTTCTAGCTATGCCATTGTCCTCAGCCATTTTATTGAGCTAAGATAATCTTTGGTTTTTCAGTGGCAATCCTTGAACTACCTCCAGCCACAGACTAATTTAGCAAATTCTAGTCTTTCTGTGTCATTTGCGTTGACAGCTAAAATTACTAACTTTGTGGGGGTGATGTTGCCTGCTCTCCATGTTCTGAGGTTCTTAGTTTCTGACCTAGGAATATGAAGTTACAGACTGGAGAAATCTCTTAGGTTAGGAAAGGTGTTAACATTCTGAAGATGGCTTAGTTCTTATGCTTAAACGAAGATGGGACACAGTGCTTTTTCTATTTGGGGGTGAATAATTCTATCAATGTTTTGTGTGGTTTAATCCAGTCAAAGCTGTGTGTAACTAGGGTCTCTGATGCTGAGGGCTCTTATTTCTATAAAACACTCTTAAAAGTGCCTGTTCTGGCACTCTGTGTAACCTGGCATATCCCATGGAGCTCTTGTGCATATCTCCCTTGCATCATTAGGTTTTCTGCAGCTCCTGTTAAACTGGCTTGTCACCCTCTCAGCCTTCTAATCAACCCTCCTTGGCGTTCTTCAGCCCCTCTCTGCCCCCTTCCTAAATTTTATTTGCTGGAAGTGTCAGAGTCCCCAGTCATTGTCATTCCACATGGAAGCTTGGCCTCATGGCCTTCTTGGAGTGAGGTTAGATGAGAGAGGAAGTTTAGGCCTGTCTATGTCATAGATTGTGAGGGTGTGTGTTTCAGTCTCCTGTCTCCTGTAATGTTGGACGGTGTTGTTTGGTGTACCAGTATCAGTGCCTACAAAGCACTGTGGATGTCCTTGGACTAAAGGAACTAGTTAGATGTATTTTCTGGCATGCCCTGGAAGCTGTCATTATGTTTCCAGATATTTGAAAACACGTGTTGGGATCACTTCAGAGCTGTCAGAATTTTATTTAATAGTTGCTTTTCCTAATATCCTTCCGAGCCTAACCTAGATCTGTAATTTTGCTGTAAATATTAGGAGTTTTAGATTGTTTCTAGATTGCTAACCAGATAATTTGTATTTAGACAAGTCAAATCACTTCTGTAGTAACTCCCTTATCTGTAAAGGGGTTAATGATACTGTTGGGGAGTACCTGAAGGACAGGTTGAAGTACTCTGAGTAAGGAGCTGTGTAATTATGCTGTGTCCCTCCTGGCCCTCTCCCTCTCTCTCTCCCTCTCTCTCTCTCTCTCTCTCTCTCTCTCTCTGTCTCTCTCTGTCTCTCTCTCTGTCTCTCTGTCTCTCTCTCTGTCTCTCTCTGTCTCTCTCTCTCTCTCTCTCTCTCTCTCTCTCTCTCTCTCTCTCGTACTAGAGATTGAATTTAGGGCTTTTATTTTTTGAGACAGAGTTTCCCTCTACAGTCTAGGCTGGTCCTGAATCCACTACATAGCCTAGGCTGGTCTCAAAGACATTACAGTCCTTCTACCTCAGCCTCTGAGTGCTGGGATTACAGATGTGTGCCTCCCACCATTCCTGGTTTATGTGGTGCTAGGGAATCAAACTTAGGGCCTGGTACTTGATAGGCAAGTGCCTTCATTTCTGGGCTATTCCTCCAGCCACCTAAGTCTCTAAATTGCCCAGAACTTGCCATTCTCTTGCCTCACCCTCTCAGATTGCTGAGATTACAGGTGTGTGCCACCATTCATGGTTTATACCGTATGACATAGTTACGCATTAGCCAGAATACTTAAAATTCAGTGGGCCTGCGAGCGTAAGGCTTTCTTATTTACAGGCTTCATGATTATGTCTAATATTTTAAAAAAAGACCAGAGCCACATGGTGGCATGTACTTATTATCCCAGCACTTGAGAGACTGAGGCAGGAGGATCTTGAGTTTAAGGTCAAGTTGGGCTACATAGTGAGATCTGTTTTTTTTTTTTTTTTTAAATTAGAACCAAAGAACCTAATCACTGACTTAGACCAGTCTTTTCTTATAGCTGTAGCAGGCCTCTTGGACACTTTTGTTGTTTTGTGTTTTGAAAGAACTTCTATTGGAGTGGAGGAATATTTAGCAATGTGAAAAAGCAGAATCTAAGATTATATATATAAATGAGCTGGTGGAGTAGAGTACACGGTGGAATAGTCCCAGCTGCCTGGGGAGGCCAAAGTAGGAGAATTGTTCAAGCTTAGGAGTTTAGAGTCCAGTCTGGGAAGAAATATATCCAAATGTGTTAGTTTGGGATTGTAATTGGATTGTAGAAATATGGGTAAGTCATATAAAAACACTTTCAATGGAAGCTTTGAAATAGTTTTTGGTAGGGGATGGGTATTGGGGATTGATTCAGGTTCGTTGTGCTGAACTATTAATCTGCCCCCCCCCCCCCCAACTTTTGAGAGAGGATCTTGCTGGGTGTCTGAATTGTTTAGGTTGTGTTAAAACTGCAGTCTTCCTGCCTCAGCCTTCCAGAGGCTTGTAGGTGAGTCCCATCATACCAGTACTTTGTTTTTGAAAAGAATATGCAGTTTTTGGTTTTTAGATTCCGTTTCATGAGAGAATCCAAATTGGAGATACGTTATACTGCTGAAGGGTGGAACAGAGGATTGTCGTTGGACTTGAGGTTCAGTTTTATGAACTAGGCCAGGAGAAATGAAGGAGCTAATATGTCAGGAATCCAAAAATATAGTTTGCCACTTCGTATGTGTTGACAGGCATGGAAGATGCCTTTTCACATGTAGATGTACAGGTGGAAGAAAAGGACCAAGGTTAAGAGAAGTACCCAGAACACTGTAATGCCCTCACTTTGAGGGCATTTACTACCTGAATGCTGGGCTGAGTTTGAGTGTATTTACTATGTATTATGGTGATTCTTGGCTTTATATTTTAAAATCCACAAAATATGGAAAAAGAAGTATGGAAAAAGAAAATCTGTAATTTTACCTGTTTTTCAAACCACTTAAGTTAAAGCAGATAAACATAGATAATATTTTATTTTAAAAGTTATCATTTTTGTGCTGGTGGGGGTCAGACCTGAGGGCTTTATGGTACTGAATTATAAGCCCAATCCTTTTTACTTATTTATTTATTGAAACCCTTTTTAATTTGGAGACAGGATCTTCCTAAGTTGCCTAGGCTTTTTCCTTAAACCAGTGATGCTTCTACCTCAGCTTCCTGAGTTGATGGGAGTACAGGCAACTATTATGTCAGATATATTTATTTAGCGAGTTAGCTAGCTGTGTTGGGGATTTAACCCAGGGTTTACCACTGAGCTATATATACCCATCTACTATTATTTCAGTGTGCTGCAGCTAGTTCTAGAGGCTTGAATAGCCCTGTCCTGTTGGCATAGGACTCTTCCGTGGAGAACCATGCAGTGTTAGGCTGTCAGAGGTCAGATAGGAGTTCTCATTCTGTCAGCCCAGAGACTGTGACCTCCTTAACAAGATGGTGGAGGTACTGCTCTTTTCATGACCTTTTATGCATATTTGCTTCCCTTTTTATTGGCCCACCTACTGTTCAGGCATTGCCTAGGCAGTGAGCTACTCTCTCCCTTCCTCATCTGCTGAGCCCTATTTGAGAGAGAACAGAAGCATCTTTCTGGAAATGTTTAAACTTATTAGTGTTTGAACTCTTCTTTTTTTGTTGAAAAGAAATAATACACCTCTCTGTTATATTTTCCCCTTTATTACTTTCTCACCTTTTCACAGCCTCACTCCACATTTTAAAGTATAAACTGCCATAAAAATGGGAAGTTTCGTTTTGGGCACAATCTTGAGGCAAGCCCACAGTGCTGTGGGCAGAAGGTGGCCAGCCCTACAGTTCTTCAGTACATTTGGCATTTGCTGGTGAGCCACAGATGATGGCTTTCCATCGGTACCTCCTCCTTTAAAAAAAATTTATTTTTTGCATCAGTAATACGTCTTTGACAGCAAGATTTCTTCTCTTTCTAAAAATTATTTACATATCACATCCCTTTCCCATCCTCCTAATTCCCCCAACATCCCTTTTACTTCTCCACGGTCTGCTTACTTTCTTCCATCTGTTAGCTTTTTCTTTTTTATGGTTTGGTTCTCTCATAATCGAGAAACCATGTGATATTTGTATGTATCTGATTCATTTCACTAAATATAAGGGGTCTCAATGTTTACCAATTTTCCTATAAAGGACTAAAATTTGTTATTTATGGCAGGATAGTACTCCATTGTGTATGTATGCTACATCTTCTGCTTTTGGACATACTGATTTCTTCCAAGATTTGGCTGTTGTAAATGGTGTGGCTATAAACATGGTTATGCATGTATCACTCTTACATGATGACCTTAACTCTTTTGGGAAGATACCCAGAAGAGATGTAGCTGGGTCAAATGGGAAATCTATTTGCACTTTTTTTTGGAGGAATTTTCCACACTGATAGCAAGATTTCTTATGCAGTATATAGTATTAGTCACATCTGTTTTAAAAGAAGGGTTGCTTATGTTCTTTGCTTTCTCTAACATCTTCTTTATAGCCTCTTCTTTTTCTGTTAATTACCACTCTAGATGTATCTCTGAGCTGCTCACTTGGTTGCTACTGGTGGCCCCTGAGGGTTCTGTGTGCCCTCCAAGACTCCCCCTCTATTTCTGTCTATACCTACTGGCCTAGCTCTGTTTTGATTTACCCTCAGGGTGTTGCCACATCTTATTTTTATTGTGCTTCCTCTGTCTGGCATGAATAAAGAATTTGCTTCATTTCTTATCACTGATAGAAGAGGGCACATGTCCACAAGTAGACTGCTGCTGCCTTCTGAAATCTGAGGTCTTTGGGGTGTACATTTGCAAAATGCTCAGCTGATGCTATCCTAATACCTATAATGGGTAATTTTGATCCCACTACTGCCCTTCGATTTGATCTTCTTCCTACCCTTTCTAGGGCATGCCTTCTTCCCGTAGGCTGTCTTCTACATGAAGCTTTTTATTTTATTTTTTATTTTTATTTTTTTGCGGGGGACAGATTTGTGATTCCATTCAGGAATTCTCAGTCTTTTATTTTGAGACAGTCTTGCTGAGTTGCTGGGCTGGGTAATCCCTTAAACCTGTGATCCTTCCTCAACCTTCCAGCATGCTGGGATTGAAGGTGTGTGTCCAAGAAGGCTGTCCTGATCTCCTCCTCAAGTGATTGTGAGCTCTCTGCCAGTTGGTATTTTTCCCTAACCATGTGCTCTCCCACAGAGCTTCTGATGGTCCTCAGCCCAGTCTCTTAGTGGACTGTAGGCTCTTCGGGGAATAATTCTGTTGACTTCTCTTTCCTCAACCTTGCAAGCACCTGATTGCCTCATGCACGGTGGGCATGAATCGTGAATGGACAGTTAAAATATAAGAAATAACAAGTTTTGATAGGGGAAGTAAAAATATTTATTTTTCTGTATTATGTCTTTCTCACCTCACTTTTTATTATAATTTATCTCATTATCATGATTACGTCTGAGGTTCTTGTCTGACCAGACTTATATTCTTAGTGCGGCCTCTTAAATTATCTGGCTCGCTGCTGTCATTTTAGCTAAAGCGACCCTGCACTCATTCTTCCTGTTAAATTTGGGTAAAGAATCTTTTGCAGTAATAGTGTCTTCTCTGTCGCTGAACTGTACTGGCAGGACAACAAATTTTAATACTTTTTTAAATGCAGCAACTATGGTGGGTAGATAAATCCTTGTTAACTAAATAATAGTGGACTGTTGGCAGAAATGTCTGTTGCTGCCTGGAAGTGATGTTAAGTATGGTGCTTCCAAAATAAATTCATAGTCTCATCTGTAGTCTCCAACTTTATAGGTAAACATAAATGTTTTCTGAAACTTATTATAATTGCTATCTGAACCATACCTTTGGCAGTTCTTTCTATAAAGTTGGTATTGATAGTATACTAGAGTGGTTAAGAGCTCGGGTTGTGTGAGTCACATTGCTTGGGTGGAATTCTGCCTTCTATAATTAGTAACTTTATCACTTGGGAAGTTGACCTTACTGCACTGTGCTTTATTTATCTTGAACTGTTAATAGTAACTTATAGGTTGTGAGAATTGAATAAAATATGAAATGCGTCCAAGAGCAGTATTTGGTGTGTAGCAAGTGTTTTATAAATGGTAGCTGTTATTACATTAGCATAGAACAGAGACTGTATGGCAGGGAGAAAATAGGATGCTGGTGTTAAGAGTTGGCTACAGTTCGATAGATAGGAAGGCTCTCATGGGTGAACTCCATTGAGTGGGGTCAATTAAAGGTTTTTGCACTTGAATCAAGAGTCACTGCTACTTGCATTGAGCTTGGGGATCTTACTGTTGGGTTTTGAATCTGCCTCTTCTTGTGAAAAAGTTCTTAATCTTTATGCCTCAGTTTCCTCATTGGTAAATTGGGGGTGATGATGGAGGCTTGTTTTATCGTTAAGATAATACATGTTAAGTGCTTAAAGAACAGTGCTTGTCACACAAGTAGTGCTCAGGAAATGTCATTGTTCATGTTTACTTTCTGTATTCAGCGTATACTGAGGGTAGGCATGTGCAAGACTTGTTGAAGGCGTTTTATTCTCCCAGCAACTTGTCAAGGTATTTGCCTCTCTGTTTCACAGGTTAGGAAACAGAACCCTAAAGAGACTGATGACCTTGCCTAAGGTTTTATAGTTAGTTATGACAGAGGCATAGCTGCTCTGATGCTTTTTCTGAGAAATACATGATTTGAGTGCCCAGGGAGAGGACCATAGTGACATTTCTGTGTTTCCTAATATGGGGCCATTGTTAGGCCCATAAGGGGAAGGATGGGCCCTCATGAGGGTAGAGGACTTGGTGAAACCAGCATACCTACTAGAGGGGTGTACCTGATGGGCAGAGGTCCTTCCTGTAGAAGGGACCTGCCCTGTTCACTGCTCAGTTGTAGTAACTAGTGTTAAGAAATATAGTTTGAGGGGCAGGAGGAATAGCACAGTGGTTAAAGCATTAGCCTAGCAAGTGCAAGGCACTGAGTTCAGTTCCCCTGCACCACATAAACCAGGCATGAGAGCACATGCCTGTAATCTTCAGCACTCAGAAGGCTGAGGCAGGAAGATTGCTGTGAGGTCAAGGCCTGCTGGTGCCTCATAGCAAGTTCAGGATCAGCCTGAACTACAGAGCAAGATCCTGTTTCAAAACAAAACCCCACAACAACAACAAACACGTGCTGCCTGAGGGACCTGATAGGGCAGGCCTGTGATCCTATCATTCTGGGAGGCAGAGGTACAAAAACCACAAATTGGAGCCCAGTCTGGATAACTTAGCAATTTGTGAGACCCCCATCTCAAAATCAAAACCAAAAAGCAGGCTGGGGAGGTAGCATAGTAGAAAGCTGTGGGTTCTACTGCCAACACTGAAAAAGAGTAAATAATAAAGAAATTTAGTTTGAGGATTGCCCAGATGTGGTAGGCCTCACCCCCTTTTGTTTTCAGTACTGGGAATTGAACCCAGGACTTTTGCACTAAGCTGTATCCCCAGCTTCATCCCCACCCCATTTTATTGATATGTACAAGTGCAGAATTTAAGATTTACAATGGAGTTGAGCATTTTGTGCACATACGTGGTGTCTTGTCAAGGTGACAAGGGCTTTCCCTCTCTCCTTTTGTCCCTCCCTTTCCCCTCCCTTCCCCCCTTTCCACACCCACCCAGCCCCCCTCTTTTGCTTTGTCTTTCATCTAAAGTTCCATGAGATAGTTGTGGCCCAGCTTTTTTTAAAAAAACAATTTTTTATTTGGAAACAAGTTGCCAGTGTGAGATTCAAACATGGAATTCTCTTGTCTCCGACTCCATCAGTGCCAGGATTACAGGTATGCACCACTCTGTGTCTAGCTTCTTTTAAATTGTCATTTGTAAAAATAGTTGCCCTGAATCATTGTGAAAGTATTTAAAGTACTAGTATTAGATAGGTGGAGTATGAAACTGAGTAGGATTTAAATTTGACTAGGATTTTTTTTAAAAAGCCAAGATAGCCTCTGCTGTGTTTGAAATGTTTTTTCTTCCTTCCCATGGGCTGCCCTATTCAACTATGTTATGTCTTCAAACATTATCCTCTATGTAAAAGAGCTGTTTATTGGAAACAATTTCTTCCTAAATATTAGAAGATGATAATGTCATACATGTTTATGTAAAGCTGCACATACTGAGTAGCATACAGGAATAGGAAAATTTTTTCCCATTTTATTCATATGTATAAGTGCAGAATTTAAGGTTTACAATGAAGTTGAGCATTTAGTGCACCTGCGTATCTTGTCAAGATGACAAGGACTTTCCCACTCTCCTTTTGTCCCTCCTCTTACCCACCCCTCTCTTCCTCCCCGCCCTACTCCCCTGTTTCATTTTGTCTTTTGTCTTAAGTTCCATAAGAGTTGTGATCTGGGTTTCTCATATCAGAGAGACCATTCGATGTTTCACCTTCTGCTTCTGACTCACTTCGCTAAGCATGATGTTCTCAAGTTTCTTCCATTTGCCTGCAAAAGCCTCCACACTGTTGGACTTTATAGATGCATAGGATTACATTGTGTATGAATACCAGAGTTTGTGTATCTATTGGTCTGTTGATTGGTATTCTGGTGACTTCCATGTTCTAGCTATTGTTAGTTGTGCTGCTATGAACATGGGTATACATATCTCTCTGTTACGTGTTGTTTTGGCCTCTTTTGGATATAGGAATAGGAAAATTTTTATCTTGTCTTTATTCTTAGAAGGAACTGAGAAAGATGAATGAGTAGGAGCCAATATTTTTCCTATCTTGTTTCTTTCTTTATTTCTTTCATTCTTTCTTTCAAGTGTGGAATGAGCCCTTATGGCTTCTTTATTGGTAGACTTTTCTGTAAGCACTTCTAATGCCTGATACTTTGGCCTAGGCAAGTAGAACAATGACATAGGCCCTACAGGGAAGAACTTTTATATGTTTAATTGGTTATGAATCATAAATGATGTGAGTTAGGTGTGGAGGTTTAGATTCTAATGATCAGTGCTAAAATGATGTTGAGTTTGCAGAGGCCTTATTTATTTACTTATTCTTTGAGAAACTGGGACTTATGCATTGTTTTCTCTCCTGCAGGTTCTTAGGTTTGTGTTCAGTTTATTGAATACGGGATTGTTGGTTTGTTGATGTCTAAGTGAGGCTTGTTATTTATATATAGCAAAGCAGTTATGTATGTTTTATACCAGAGTTCTATAGGTGGGGACCAGTTAAAAGTTGCTGAGTCCCCAGTTGGAGATGACCCAACACAAAGCCAGGCTTTATGATACCACTGGGGAAGCTCTAAAGGAATTTCATCGCAACTTTATTAGAAAACTAAAACTTTCTTAATTTGCTATAAAATCATATAGCATCCTCAAGTTTCGGCATTCTGTCATAAAGCTACATGTGGGCTAACACTCTGATGTTCAAGAATGGTTATCAAGTTTTAAATTGTAAAATAGCTCATTTAAGAGAGGAGGAGTGAGGTGGCCTGGTTACACAGGTCTATAGTCCCTGTACTTTGAGAGGCTGAGGTAGGAGGATCCCAAATTTGTGAAAAATTTAGCCCCTTAGCAGGATTCTTTCTCAAACAACGAAGTGAGTCTGAGATGTAGCTTAGAACCAAGGCCTTGGATTTGATCTCCAGTACCACCAAAAAGAAAAACAAAGTAGGTTTGAAACTGCTCAGAATTCAGTTTCTAACCTTGATGGTGTAATACTGTAACTACTTTTATGACCCTGGGTCCTTGGAAAAATATGTGCAGCTTACTTTGCTACTAGGAGTATATTCGGTGTACGATACTTCTTAATTGATTTTAAGGTACCTTGTGAGTTCTTTCCTATGCCATTTATAAGGTTGCTGTAACTACATATCTTGTAGCCATAGAGTGGATACAGACAATACATGTTTTTCTTTTAAACTAACAGTCTCATTGAGGTTTTTCCATATTATACACTTTTCCTACTTAAAAAATAGTTTTCAATATATCAATGGTATGGTGTAACCTTTACCATAGTTAGTGTTTGAATGTTTCCATCACCTCCCAAAGGAACTCATGCACATTTCCAGCTGTTCATATCCTTACCCTCCCAGGTCCTAAGCAACTACTCACCTGTTTTCTCTGCTAGTGAGCTAGCCTATCCTAGCCATTTTATATAAAGGGAACCATGTAACACGCAATCTTCTCCTGTTTAGTTAGCATAATATTTTTGAGATTGATTCACGTTGTAGCACATTCTGGTACTTTATTCCTTTTCATTGATAAAGTATATTTTATGTATCTTCCACTTACTTAGTTGATGGACTTCTTAGTTGTTCCCACTGTTTGTAATTATTGCTACAACCATTCATTTACATTTTTTCTTTGTCTGCGTGCAGATTTTCCTTTCTCTTGGCATGGGTTTATACCCAGGAGTGAAATTGCTGGGTCATATGCTACTGTATATTTAACCTTTCTTTCTTAGTGTTTTTCTTTTTTCTTTCCTTTTTTCCTTTTGGGTGATAACAGGAGCTAGAAACCATGGCCTTACTCATGATAGTCAAAGGATCCAGTACAGAGATACATCCCCAGATCTTTAAAAAATTTTTGCCTTTGAGGCATGATCTTGCCGAGTTGTACAGGCTCGTCTTGAACTACTCTTGTCTTAGTCTCTCAAGTAGCTGGTATTAAAGGCGTACATCATCATACGTGGCTGTGATTAGACTTTTTGAAGAGTTACCCCGCTGTTTCCCGAAGCAGTTGCATCGTTTCACTCCCATGCAAGGTATGAGGGTTCCGATATTTTTCACATCCTCTGCAACACTTATTATTTATTTGTAAAAACCATCTTGGCGCGTATCAAGTAATACCTCACTGTGATTTTGTTTTCCATTTTCTCCTGGCTAATGGAGTTGAGTGTCTTGAATGCCTATTGGTGATTTCTTCTGTGAAAAAATACCTACTCAGATCATTTGCCCATTTGTGAATAGTGTTATTCATTTGTCCTCATTATTGAGGGTATTTTTTTTTTTCTTTTTTTGGTGGTGGTGGTGGTTGTACGGGGGTTGAGACTGGCGCTTTCACACTGAGCTACATCCCTGACTGGTTTGAGATAGGCTCTCACTGATACTGTGTCGCCTAGGCTGGGCTTGAACTCGAGATACTCCTGCCTTAGTTTCCCAGAGTGTTGTAATCATAGGCCTGTGCCATTGGGCCCAGCTGTTACTGAGACTTAAGAGTTTTTTTGGCAGGTGAGGGAGAGGAGCAGGAGGTGTAGCTCAGTGATTAGAGTGCACGTTTAGGAAGTCTGAGGCCCAGACCCTGTGTTTGGTCATCCACATAATAGCTGGGCGTGATGGCGATGCCTGTAGTCCTAGCACTTGGGAATCTGAGACAGGAGGATAGCTGTGAGTTCTAGGCTAGCCTGGGCTACTTAATGAGTTCAGGACCAGCTGGGGCTGCAGAGTGAGACCCTGTCAAGAAACTTTTTAAAATTCAGGCATACTTTAGGTAAATCAGCACCATGTACCCCTGACCCCATTCAACTCTGATCTCACGTAAGATAGGCAGGTACTCTACCACTGAACTATATCCCCAGTTCTTTTTTCCCCTCCCTACATCCCCAGTTCTTTTCATTTTATTTTGAGACAGTCTTGCTGAGTTGTTCAGCCTGGCCTGCACCTTGTGGTTCTTCTCCGGCAGCTTCCCAAAGAGTTTGAGATCACAGTTATGCACCACTGGGCCTGGCTCTGTAAGTTGTCTTTTTATTATTTTGGTGACGGTATGTTTTTCCTCTTTTTAAAACATTGTAATAAAATACATATTTAAAATACACCATCTTAACTACTTTTAATTGTACTTTTCAGTAGCAGTATTTGATATTGTTATGCAGCCATCATTGACATCAATCCTAGAGCTTTTTTACATTTTTGTAAAATTGTATCTATTCAACATTTCTTGCTCTCTCCCTACCCATTGGCACCTAGCATTCAACTTTCTGTCTGTATGAATTTTACTGCTGTAATACTTTATGTTGACAGGAATGGTACAGAATTTGTCGTTTTGTGACTGGCATGTTTTACTTACCATAATGTTGAGGTTCATATGTCATGGGCATGTGTCGTTATTTCATTATTTGTATATATCTTATTTATCTGTTGTGAATACTTGGGTTACTTTACCTTTTGGCCCTTGCGATCAAAGGTCATGGATATGTGAGTAAATGGCTTTGAAGCACAAAAATTTCTAATTTTTATGACATCCAATTTTTGTATTTCTTTTGTACTTGTGTGCCTTTGGCTGTTATTTCTTATGAAACCACTGTCTAATCCAAGATCTCAAAGATTTATGTTTTCTTCTGATAGTTTCGTATTAGGTCTTACATGCAAGTCCTTGATCCTTTTGAATTAATTTTGATATATACTGTGAGCATACACTCATGTTTTATGGGATGATGGCTTTAAACTTAAGCTTCAGAAAATTTAGAGCATAAAAACTTTCAGCAAGGATCCCTTCTCCACCATGACGCTGGGCTCTACCCCATTGCAGTGTACCACCACATCCAGCCTTTGTTGGTGCTGTGTGAGAATTCTAAGAGCAGACTTTGGCAATAATCATTTTTGTCTGTTTCATTTTTACTTGCCACAATTGTATAATTCTTTTCTCACATAGCTACTCCTCCAACACAATTTATGTTAGGCAGGAAGTTCTTCCTGCATATCTCTGAGACGTTTGAGTGACATCTGTGTGGATATCAACATTGCTGCTTCCTTTCTTGTCCTGAACTACATACATTCTTGAGGTGACTTCCTTATTTATTTATTTATTTATGGTGCTAGGGATTGAACTCAGGACCTTTTCCTTGAGCTTCATTTCTGTTCTTATTTTTGATTTTGCTTTTTTTTTTTTTTCACCTCAGACTCCCTTGAGTACTGAAATTCAGCCATATACCACATCTGGTTAAGAAATTAAAAAGGCTGAAAGAAGATAGTCATGGAGTGGTCAGTACTTCAAGGGATAAATGAATAGTTACGGCCTCTTTTCTTGTTTGCTTTCCTAGTTTTCTCAGTGTTGACAAATACTTCTTGTTCTATAGTAGGTACAAAAATAAAAACAGCTCCAGACTCTTTAGAAGGATTCCCCTTGGCTTGCCTATGTAAAAACGGTACCCAGATTTTCTATATAGAGATTTCCAGGGTTTTAGTGCCCCTGGCTGTTTAATTAGTAGTAGTTGAATTCCTAGTACAAAGTACTTTGTTTTGTGGTGAACTGGAGTTCTTGACTAAGCTACTGACATTTTTCATTCTCTTTCCCTGAATTTTTGTGGTGGGAAAAAAGTGTAGAAGGTGTAATCATTTTTTTGAAATGGTGACATTATTTCTTAATGTTAAATATGATGTGATTTAAGGTGGTTACACCGAATACTACTGGGCATGAGTGCTGAGTGTGAGGAAAACACAAACCTGGCTGTGGACTCCATCTAGAACCTACCTGCCCACCCACTGGTTCCAGTCTGAATTCTGTGTCCTCTATGCCAGGTTGATTTATGCCTACTCCACTAGCTCATATTTAGTTGTCCAGAACCGTCTCATCTTTCGTTTCATACAGAAGCCAGTACTCCACAGGGAGTCCTTGGATCTCGTCTCCTTCCAGGTTGTAGCTTAGGCCCACAGGAGCTATGGGAAGGGTGAGCTACTCCTGGGTGGGCTCACGTAGATACACCTTGTCTTATCTCTGCAGGTTGTATAGGATGAGGCAGCTCATTTTTAAAAACTACCCACACAAAGTAAGCAGGGTAGACCTCAGGTGATCAGGTGACCTCACAAAGTTTCTTTAGTGCCAGTACTGTGTAAATTTCGACAAGTGAGAGAGGTTGGTTTGTTTCAGAGGAGACACGTGGGGAAGATGATTCAGTCTGTAGTACTTCAGATGAGTAGAGGTATTGACACTTAAGGATATTTTGTGTTATATCAATTTACAAAGTACAGGTTGGGCATCTCTGATCTGAAAACCTAAAAGTGAACACTGGCATGACTCTCAAAGCTTCAAATTTGGGGGCATTTCAGCTAAGGCACTGTATTTTTAATTGTCTGTGTTTCACCTGCACAGCTGCCCTCCTGTCATCTGGTCAGTAGGTGGTCTTGCTCCTTTTTCTCAACATGTGACCTGCAAACTGAAAATTGAATCTAGATCATGTAAATCCAAATTCCATTGACCCTTTTCCAGAAAGTGGAAGTTAACATGATGAGGCGAAGTACAGATGGACACTCAGGAAATTGGGAGGGAGAGGAGAAACGGCAAAGTGCCTAAAAGGTATGAGAGGACCAATATGGTGACAGGTGACAGGATTCAGTGAGATAGGTTGTGAGAGCACTGGGAAGACTGAGTCCCTCCAAAGGAGGGGTGTCTGTGTGTGTGTGTGGGGGGGGGGATACGTGGGTACGTGTGCTGCATATATGCCTGTATATGTGAAATGGCTTTAATGGATAATAGAATATATAATGTGTACATAATTTAAAGTATACAGTTTAAGAAATATTAACATGCCTATGTTACTGAAACATCACCTCAATCAAGAGAACAAATATTGGGCTGGAGGAATGGCCCAGCAGTTAAAGCGCTTGAGCAAACACTAAGCCAAGCGCTAAATACCCAAGTTCGATTCCCCAGCACCACATAAGCTGAGAGTGGTGGCGCACACCTGTAATCCCAGCACTCAAGAGGCTGAGACAGGAGGATTGCCGTGAGTCCAAGGCCAGCCTGGGCTCTGAAGTGAATTTAGGACCAGCGTGGACCACAGAGCGAGACCCTGTCTCAAAAAAAGAGAACAAATATCTTTATCACCTGAAAAATTGCCATATGCTGCCTTCCCAAAGGGCTTTTTTTCTAAACAACTTTTAATTATGAAGTCTTTTCAAAGGATAAATTAATAGAACAATATTTCATATACCCTTTATTTAGATTCACTAGTTTTAGATATTCATTATTGTTCATATATTTATTTATTTGAGACAGGGTATCACTCTGTAGTTGCATCTGGTCCTGAACTCAGTTGTAGCCCAGGTTAGCCTTGGACTCATGGTAATCTTCCTGCCTCAGCTTCCCAGGTGCTAGGATTATAGGTTGTGTGCCACCACGCCCAGCTTATGTGGTGCTAGAGAATCAAACTCAGGGCCTTATGCTTGCTAGGCAGGCTGTGCCATTCCTGTAGCTCCTAGACTCATTTTAACCTTTTGTTACATTTACTTTCATTTCCCCCCTCCCCCCCGCCCTATTATTGAAGATTGAATGTAGGGCCTCTTATATGCTAGGCAAGTGTTTTTACCTGTGAGCATTACCTCATCACCTTTTTTTTTTTTTTTTTGAGACAGGATCTTAGTAAGTTACCCAGCAGCTAGCCGTGAACCTGAGATTCTCCTGTCTCAGCCTCTCAGGTAGTCGGGATCACAGGCTTGTGATCCCAGCTACTTGACATTAAGCTTTCTGAAGCTTAAGTTTAAAGCCATTATAACCACAATGCTTATATTCTTCATGCATGTGTGTGTACATATGTAGATGTGCACACATGTGCTCTCCTGCTTTCCCCCAACTCATTCAAGAGTAGCTTACAAGTGTGGTGCTGCTGCAGTTTTATTTAATGCTTTATGAATTCTTCCAAAGAACAAGACTAATTTCTTATGGATCCATAGTATGGCTGTCAGATTCAGGAATTTATATATTGTTGGTATAGTAGTTTTACTCTATTTTTACTCTTATGTTTCAGTTTTCTTGTCTTTCCAGTAATATTTTTAATTTTGTTTTTATTTATTTATTTATTTATTTTTGAGACAGAGTCTCACTCTGTAGTTCAGGCTGGTCCTGAACTCACTGTGTAGCTCAGCCTCCAAGCAGTTCTCCTGCCTCATTCTCCTGAATGCTGGGATTATAGGCATGTGCCACCATACCCAGTTTATGTGGTGCTAGGGAATCAAACTCAGGGCTTAGAGCTTGTTAGGCAAGTACCTAACAAGTACCACTGAGCTATTCCTCCAGTGCCACCCCCTAACCCCCACCTCGTAATAGCAGCTTCTTTTTTCTTGTGACAGAATTCATTGCATACACTTAGGGTTTATCTTTCATCTTTTATCTGAATATTTCCTCACCCATTCTTCATTTTTTCATGCCATTGACAACTTAGGAGAGTCTAGACCAGCTAGGTGTCCAAGACTGTGAGTAGTTGAGTGAACATTATTCCTCTGGTTTGGAGAAGATGGGCACAGATGTCAATGAGATTGATTTGGTAGGGCGGAGAATTACTGGAGGTGGCCTTGCCCTCTGACTCCGAGAGGCAACATGATAACTTTAGAAAAGATGGAGTAGGTAGATGGAGTTGAGGTAGGGGGCAGTCTGGTGAACTTAGTTTAGGAAAACTAATGGGCGAGTGTCGCTAGAAGTGAAAATAAACATTTGTTCTCAACTGAAATAACATGGAGACCTTTTCTGGAAGAAACGCTTCAAAGGGGGTAGGTATTGTAGAGTTTTTCCAATTTTGTTATATAACCTGGTTATTTCTATACATACTTAACAGTTCACTAACTGTGAGGTGTTATCCTTGAATTTTCTATGCAGGACATTAGAATCAAAAAATTGTATGCATCTTTGATGACATGGAATTTCATTTATTTTAATTTTTTCTATAGTGGAGATTGAACCCGGGGCCTTTGCATTGAGTATGTATTCAGCTCATTTTTCATTTTTATTTTGAGACAGGGTCATGCGAAGTTGCTAGGCTACCCAGCCAGGGCCCAGACTTGAAATTGTCTGGCTTCAGCCTCCTAGAGTAGTGAGATTACAGTCCTGCACCAGCAGGCCCATGTTGGAATTCCATGTATAACGCCTACAAAGCTACATTTATACTTTCTTTTGCTAAGGAGGAGCAAAGATAGTTTCAGCATGTGGGCAGGAGCTTTATCACTGATAGAACACAGCAAGAAGTATTAAGATTCAGGATTTAGTAAAAGAATTATCATCTGTTTGAGACCACTGCTCTTTCTGACAGAGGAACCAGATAAATGAATGTGTCTCATCTTTCAAAGTTTTCACATGGTTAGCCAGGTGTGATGGCACATGCCTGTAATTCCCACTCTCTGGAAGGCTGAGTCAAGAGGATTGCAAGTTTGAGTCTGGCCTGGGCAGTTTCATGGGACCCTGCTTTAGAATCACAAATATAAAAGGATTGGGATTATAGCTTAGTTCAGAGGCACTGGATTCAAACTCCAGACCTCTCTACCTCTTTGTCTACTCAACAACAACAAAAAAAATCTCCAGAATGTCTTCTGGTCAGGATTTTTCTGTCTTCACTGTTCTCTCCCTCTCCCCCTCCTCCTCATCCTCTTTTGGTACTGGCATTGAACCTATGGCCTTTATACACTGGGCTAAATCTCTTAGCCCATCTATCTGTCCATCTGTCTGTCCATCTGTTTGTTTAGAGACATGATTTTCCTAAGTTGTGGGGTTTGGCTTCACCTTGAGATCCCCCTGCCTCAGCCTCCCAGAGTGGTGAGATTACAAATGAGCTCCCATAATCCCACATCACTTATATCTGAGTTTTCCACTAGGGTAGGTAAAGATTTTCTGCGCTTATTCTAAGTGTTACTGGTGAGACGTGAACACTGTGAGCAGCAGTAGTTAGAGCTTGCTGAAAAAGTAATCCTGTAATACTGGAAGCTGCAAGCAGTATAGATTGCTGCTATGCTGATACTGTATTTCTGTCATTTTCTTCACGTGGAGAAAGTGACGTCTTAGAGTTTTTGGTTGACACATTTTAAATACTTAATTATTACTACATTTTTATAGGTCAGATTAGTTTCATATCACAATAAATAAATGATCAGTATTTCACTTTGTGACAGTTACGGCAATTTCCTCCCCTACTTTAAGTTCATGTTAATGTATGTTTGCTTCTTTTACTTCATTATTGTAATTCCATTGCATTAAAGCTGAAGGTTTTAAGTGATTTTGTCTTAACTAGTAATCCACTTAAACTATCACAGTAAGTACTTTCTTGGTTTCTATTGACTTAATTATCCAGTGCGAACTGTGTATTCCTAGATCATCTTGTTATGTTCAGTTAGCATTTGTAATCATGTTTTGTGAATGCTTGGTAGAGAACTTTAGCACACTGATTTTAATACTGAAATTGATACTGAAAGATTCTTTGTTACATAAAGAAAAACTATTTGAAAAAATTTCCAAAAGATAGTTATTTTCATTACTGAAACACAAAATTAAAATCTATGTTCCATTATATCTGCATCAGAAAAGATACTAGGTTTGGGAAGTGAGTGTTACATAACTTTGAAAGTTTCCAAGAAATAATTTGAATGGAGTTGGTAAAACCTAAACTTAGGATGACCTGGGAACTCTGGCCCTGGATTCCCTTTCCTTCCCTTTCCTTCCCTTTCGTCAGAGAGCCATTTTCATACTGTAATTTGAAACAGAAGTAGAAATATTACTATTAATAAGTAATAGTAATATTTTGCAGGTGATATTTGGGTATTGTTTTTTTAGCATGGCTTTTAATAAGATAAAACAGTTTTTGTAGGTTCAAGAAGTGACCCCCCCCCCTTTTAAAGATAGGGTCTCCCTATGAAGCCCAAACTGGCTTTAAACTGTGTTCCTACCTCATCCTCAGCCTCCTGAAGTGCTGGGATTATAGACGTGTCTTGCGTTTTACATTTTTAATCTTGAACTGCTCGGAAGGGGTACCTTGAACAGTGTGGGCCGGAAAGTCATTTGTTGATTTTTGTTTTGCCAGTGAACCATTGAAATCTTGAAGTGTGTGTGAAATCTAGACCTCTCTACTTTCATGTTCCTGGTAATTTTAGGCATAAACTCTAGAGCCTTTTCTTCTCTCCAGAGAATGTCTCCAAGCAGTTCTCCTGCCTCATTCTCCTGAGTGCTGGGATTATAGGCATATGCCACCATACCCAGTTTATGTGGTATATCTCATTTGTTGTGCCTGTGTATGGTACAGAAAACCTAAAGTTTGCAGAGCATGGTGGTATGCCTGTAATCCCACATACTTGGGAATCTGAGGCAGGAGGATTGAAAGTTTCAGGCCAGCACAGGCAATCTAGTGATATTCTGTCTGAATATAATAAAAGGTTGGAGATGGTAGCTCAGTGGTAGAGTAGAGCATGCCTGGGTTAATCCCTAGTCCCCCCTCAAAAGATTATGCTTTAATTGCTTAGGAAACTCTCTATATAAAGTTAAAGGTGGAATACTATGTTTATTTTTACTTAATCCTTAATTACTGTTCACCATTATTATTTGAACCTTTTTCTTTATTTTTAGACCTGGTCCTTTTTGTCACAATGCTCTGAGCTCAGAAATTTTGCCTTTCCTGTCCGTAGGGTTGATTTTCCTTAATTACCATTTCTTTTTCTGGCATCCCATTTACACTTTTATGTAATATTTAAAAATATCGGCTTAATTATTTACAATGTGACATGAATTCAGCTGTAAGACTATAGGACATTATGTTGCCTGTTGGAACTGAGGGATGTAGAGCAGAGGAACACCTAGGAAACTGGCTGTCTTAGTCACTTACCTGTCTGTTGCTGGGACACATTACTCAACACCCACAGATTAAAGGAGGAGAGGTTCATTTTAGCTCATAGTTTATAGAGGTCTTCATCTGTTTGGGGTCAACCATCAGTGGTGTAAGGGCATGATGAAGGGCCTCGCTGGAGAAAAGCTGTTAATGACATTGTGCCAGGAAGTACAGGGTGACTGAGAGGGAGCTGGAAGCGAGAATATATTCCTTCAGGCTGTCCTCCAGTGATCAGCTCCTTTCTGAGACCCCCACCTCTTAATCTCATTAATAAATTAATAGATCGTTAATTAATCCACTTGATCTACTTAACCCCCCAAGATCAAGTCACTTTCCAAATACATGAGGCTTTCAGGGGACATTCAGATCCAAACCACGATACTAGTTTTGTATAGCATTTCCTGTGAGAATCAACCAGGGCCAATGAATTGCATTGGCACTGAGATTGGGTGTAGTGTAGTTTGGTTAACCTGCTTCCTTACTCCTGTTTCCATCTGCCCTTGCCTCGGATCCGTGATCTAAGCCCCTGTATAGTGCCAGTTTATGCTTCTAATTCCACACCCTTATACTCAGGTTCCCTCATCAGCTTTGTCCTAAACACAGAAACACAGCTTCAGCTCTGGTATATTTCAGTTTTGTTCTTCCCCTGGGGCAGTGTTTAATCTTGTAATAATCGTTTGGCCTGGCCCTCTCACGGCTGTCAGATCTCTGGTAGACCTTTTGTCCTTCTCCATGTGATTTTGCCCTCTTGCGCACCCCTTCACCTGAAATCCTCTTCCTCCTTTCATGAGACCTGCATTGTGTCATTCTTAAAGACTACCTCCCTAGAACTTTTTAGAAGTACTTGCTTTGAAGACTGTTTCTCATTAGTTTTTCTATCTCTCTTCATAGTTCTTTTAAATATTACTCCTCTGTAGCATGCTTTGGTTTTGTTGTTTGTTGTGTGTGAGGGTGTGTAGTATTCTTGTCTCAGCTAGAGGTACATTTTTTTTGTTTGATTAAATATTTCAGATCACTAAAGCATTTTTTAATGTTCTGAAAGGAAGTTTTTCTTTCCTCTCTCTCTCTTTTTGAGACAGTCCTCTCTCTGTAGTTCAGACTTGTTCTGAACTTACTCTGTAGCCCAGGCTGCCTTTGAGTTCACAACAATGCTCCTGCCTCAGTCTCCCAAGTGCTGGGATTACAGGTGTGCATCAACATTCCTGGCTTATGTGGTGCTGAGGAATCGAGCCCAGGGCTTTGCAATTGCTAGGTAAGCGCTCTAACTGCTGTACTATTCTTCCAGCCCATGGAGAAGTTTTTTCTTTCTGTCTTTACCCTTTGTCCAGTTTATCGGAAAATGTTACTAATACCAGGGATTTCTCACAAAATATGTCTTTAGGCTATTTCATTCTTGTGGGAACATCAGAATGTACTTAACACGAACTGAGGCTGTTACCATGTCACTGGGCCATATAGTCTTACTGGACCACCTTTGTGTATGTCGCATGTTGTTGACAAAAATAGTATTTGTGGCCTATGGCTATATCTCCAGTTCTTGTTGCTTCTCACCCTTGCACTGTACTGCCTGGGGGACAGCCACTGTGAATACCTGCTTGGCTGTTTGCCCTGTCCTCTGATGGTCTTCCCTGGTCTCCCACAGGCTGCTCTGAGCAGGAGCAAGGAATCCCCTGTTCCAGGCTTCCGGTTGGATGCCTGGTTCACGTAGCATAGAGGCTGAGGGTGCCTCTGTAGGTCTACAGGGCTGCCCAGGACACAGCTATTTCTTTGACATCGGTTCCCTTCCATGCTTATTCTCTGGTCACACAGGCCTCCTTTCAGGCCACACATCCTTCTCCCTTAGAGCTTTGTCACCATCCTTTACTTCTGTTTGGAAAACTGCACGGCTGGTCTTTACCTTTCCTTTCACTGAGGTGTCACTTTTCCTCTATGGTCTTCATGTCCCATCCACCCACTTGTCTTTCTGTCTGCTTTTGTTGCTATCTACATCCTACATCCTGTGGCCCTTTTTCTTTTTTCTTTTTTTGGTTTGTTTTTTCTTAAACATGGTCTCTGTGAGTCCCAGGTTGTCAAGCCTGCAATCATTTTGACTAAGCCTTCTAGAATGTTGAGATTACAGGTATGTACCGCCATTCCTAGCTGTGGATGTCCTTTTCCTGCCACATGGACAAGCACCTTCTGTCTGTCTATTCCTTGAATTCAGGACATGGCAGCTGCTTAGCAACTGTTTGTTACTATGTGAATGCATGTTTCACTTCTCTGTTCACACCTGATCCCGAGTATCTAGGGGTGGTGGTGGCGGGGTCTTGCCTCTGCTTTCCACCTACCTACAGTGTAATCTAGAGCATTGGAGACACCCTTTGACACTGCCTTGACTACTAGCCTCCCAGCTATTTAAATATGATTTTCGAGGTTGGAAGGGATAAGCTTTCCAGGAGAAGTGAACAGCGAAACATGTTGAATAACTGGCCTCATTTCCTCCACAGTTCAAATCCAGCTGGTCAGGATGAGGGTTTCTGCTGTGTAATTTTGTAGATTTGTCCTCTGCTTTCATTTTTCACTTTCAGCCCCCACTTCTGATTTGTGTCTGCTTTCTGAGGGGCAGAAGTGTTTGGCGGTCTGGCCGCTAGATACGAGAGCTATGTTGCTTTCTTTTCTGCGTTGCCCAAAGCCCGTTATTAACTGTAGCATCAAGAAACTTCTGACGTCATTCTTAGTAACCTCTGCGTGAAGATGTTTATAAGTTCAGAAGGGCATCAGCTACACTTCCTGGTATTTTACAAATCTAGTGATTTTGTGTTCTATAGGCTACTCTCTGGGTAACGTTTCCGAATGAAATAATGTGGTGTCACCATGTTGAAGTATTTTCTTAAAATGGTACTGGGGACTGAAAACTCACCAAGGCCTTTGCACTGAGCTACATTTCAACTGTTTTTTATTTGAGGCAGTCTTACTAAATTGCCCAGACTTAGCTCAAACTTTGTGGTCATCCTTCCTCAGCCTCCCGGAGTACTAGGATTATAGGCATGTACTACCATGCCCAGATTGAAGTGTCGTGTTTGAAATGGGATTGGGTGGGTCCCTATTCCCAGCAGCACCCTTCACTTTCTACAGTAGAGTGAGCTCATGGTCTACACATGTCCTGGTAGTTACATGTACGTAACCCTGAAATTCCAGCCAGTAGAGGAGATGGGGACAATGGGGACAAAGCAGACTAGAGCAGTTGGCTTTCCGAGCATCCTGGCCTGGCTGGTTAGAGTTACCCAGAATCACTGGCACTTAGTTAGTTCCTTGGGACTTTTCCAACATTTTGTGTCTTTATTGAATTTTGTTCTTATTTCTCAGACAGAGTGGCCACTAAAATCAGGAACTGAAACTGCTGGAAAATACCATAGAGAACTTATGTTGCAAGCCAGAGAAAAGTTAGTGGTTCAGATGCTGAATTAGATGACCAATTTAGTGTTTCTCTATTTTTTCCTCTTCGAAGAGAGTCTTGATTTATTTTGTCATCTGCTTGCTACAACTCTATAGGCTATTAGAAAAACAAGCCACTTAATGGTACCCACCATGAAGAGTCCCAACTTTAAAGTCATTGTGAGCTTTTCTGGTGTCTTTGTGGAAGACTGTTCAACTGGGAATGTGGGGCTGCCAGTAGTGACTGAAAACTGGTGTGGGTCTTGCTAACATTGGTTCAAATGACCTGAATGTTCTTCCTCTTTAGGGGACTTGTTTTAAACAGAGATATTAGCTCCCCATAGTCATCTCTAAGCTTAACCAAGTGAGAGTCAGGAAATTCAAATTCATAGTGCCTGGGACCTGGACACACTACCCGCATCTCACTTTTACATCAGAGACTGCCATATAGAGCAGCGCGAAATCTGCAGATAGGCACTGGCTTGCTGTTGCTGGGAACTGCAACTTTGAAGTTTCAGACTTTGATGTGATTAAAGTCTCAGACTTAAAGTCCCTTTGTGTGTGGTAAATTATTTTTAAAAGAAACACCAAACTGAAAATAAAAATTGATGTAGATTGGGAATGGGTTGCAGAGGTAAGTCATAAAGGGATGAGGCCTTGTAAAGGGATGAGACAAACCACATGTAACTGTGTCATCCCCTTATATGCAAAAGGAAGAGATGACAGACTGATTACCTTTTCACTATGTGTTTCTACTTGGCCCCTCATTACAGACCCTACCCCCCAGTATACATGCCACTATAAAAAGAGAGCACTTTCATCTTTACTTTGTATATTACCTCAGTGATAGTCCTGCTAGGGGAATAGGTATTCTTTTTTTACCCAGATCCTAAAGTTCAAGATCTTGGATCATCTTGCAGCCTTCTTAAAATTGTGGCCTATGGGAGTTAACATCTTAAAATTGTGACCAATAATAACTATGGGGAGTTAGCATCTGTGTTTAAAATAAGACCCCCAAAGAGGGAGCACATTCAGGTCATTTGAACCAATGTGACTAAGAGACACCCCTGTGCCTTTCACTGACTACTGGCAGCCCCATATTGCCAGTTTGACAGTCTTCCACGAGGACACCAGAAAAACTGATAAAAGGAATATGGAGACAGAGGTAGAGTGTGTGGGTCATTTTCTTTTAAAAAGTTACTATTAAAATTCTAGATCAGTTGATGTACTAGCGATGAAATGGACTTCAAACAAAAAATTTCATACTTGTTACATTTAAATTTCTTGGTCACAAAAATGTATTGCTGGTATTCTTTCTCAAACAAGTCTCCTCAGACTCGGGTCCACTTGCATGTGTGTGTGTGTGTGTGTGTGTGTGGCTGTGTGCGTGTGCACCCACCACAACACATACACAACAAGAATCTCTTGTTTTCTTCCATAAGATTGAAAACCTTAGGTGTCATCTTGATAATTTCTTGGAAGTTCTGTAACAGTTTCTCTCTCTTAATGGCACATTCTTTTAACATTAGTGTCACATGCTGTATACCTTCTGTGCTCTGTCCCACCGGTGTCTCAAAAGAACCCTGTGGGAAAGATGAGGAAGCCCAGATTTTGCCAGAGAGGTTCACACTCTTCATGATAATGTATCATAACTGGAATCCTCAAAGTCACTACCTTTGCTAGGAGGCCTCAGCTTACTGACCTGACCCTGTGTACAATAAAGCCCGCAGAAAGTCAGGTTAAACCTAGCCCCCTAGTCTTAGGGGTTTTTTTTTTTTCACTTTTGGTAATTCTGTTGCTTAATGGGATGAGGGAAACACAATATAAATGAGGGTGTATAGATTTTCTGCTTTGACAAACTGGCACTTGAAGACACCTCCTACCCTTTTCTTAAACTACAGCTTGTGCTGACGCCTTTGTATGTGTTCTTTTCTGTTACCCCATTAATCCTAGGGGCACACAAGAGTCAAATGAGGAAGGAGTGGCCATATGAGTTAATTGGGATTCCTCTTGTAGTATATCCCCCCTCAGTGCTGTTGTGCAGAGATGAGATGGAATCATAGCTCAGTTCTTGCAATGTAAGAATCAGTGGAAGCTTTAGATTTGTCTTCACATTTATTACACACTGGGAATCTTACACATAATCTTAGATACTGTTCGTAACCTAAATGTATATCTAATATTAGTCATGATTATGATTATGATGTCTGAGTTTAAATAGTATACAGAGCCCATTGTAGCAGCAGTGTACACAATTTTGGGTAACAAGTTTGCATTCTAAAGTGGCATTGGAAATGATTTCCAGAACCCACAAGGTACCATAGAATGTATGTAAATAACAGAACAGAACAGAACTCACTGTCTGAGAGATGCTTCACTCATTTTAGTCCCTTTTTGGAAACATGGTGGGTTATAAATGTATATGAGCTATGGTTTGAATCTTAAGTGTCCCCAAAGCCTCGTGTATTTGGGAACTTTGTGGTGTTCACTTGTGGGCTGAGAAGTGAGAGAGGGACACCACCTGGGAAGGGCACAACTGGTAACTTGAATTGAGTAAAGGCAGGGAGAAGAGGTACTGTTACAGCCTCTTCCTGGGAAAGCCCTGGCCTCTGCCTGCGCCTTCCAGCCTGACTTGCCTTCTGTCTGCAATGGGCTGAGCAGCTCTCCAGCCTGTTTTCTACCGTGTATCTCCACCACTGACAACTGCTTCATAAATGGACTGTGTGTGAGAGAGACTTTCTGAGACTGCAAGCTAAATAAATCTTTCCTCCCTTAAATTGTGGATGCTGGGTATTTTATCACAGCAACGAGTAAGTAACTAACACAATATGTGATAAAATGTCATTGAATAAGCATTTGTTTTTTAATATGTAATTTTCTCTAACATTCAAGTTGAGAGATTGCAGTGACTTTAGGATCTAGAAGTGATGTGTATGTTTATGTGTAAATATGGGTCATTTAATAAAACTTGGCAACCATTAGTAGAATATTTTGACTGTGTTTTAAGCATTGCCATTGTCTGACCCTTTAAATAGCAGAACTTGAGGTGAATGTCCCCAATTAGTTATCTTGGCAAAACTTCTTGGCAAATGAGGGAGTTTGTTAGTTTTCTGAGTGTTCATACAGTTTTCCTGTCTAGATATTTGTGAACTGTTGTTTTTATAGCCTATATTGAAAACATGATTTTTCTTCTGAAAATGGATTATAGTATAGAGCTTTGTTAATAAAGAAAATTAAAACAAAAATGGTAAGGCAGAATGACTGATTTTTTTAATTTTTCTGTAAAAACAGCTTCAGTTGGAGGAGCCACAATGAGCCAGGATGTATTTCCTCTGTCAGGTTGGAAAATAAGCCATTTATTATTTCAGACTGACTCACAGTGAACCTGCTGACACTGGGATGTTTTAAAGTCATAATCATAAGGAACAGGTTGGGGCAGAAGTTGGATGCTAGGCCTAAGACTGCCTGCTTATTACAGTGTTTTACTGCTTGGATGCTTGAGGTTTGCTGGCACAGTGTCCTCACACACTAAACACCCCCTTGTCGTACAATTATTGCTTTCTGGTTTTCGATGGTGCCAAACAGACAGATGCCTCATCATAATTACCACGTTTATTTCACTGTTGTATATATTTGTATCTATATGTACACATATAAGATACATGCGTACACACACACACACACACACACACACACACACACACACACACACACAGTCTCCTTTGTCTTCCCTCATTGCAGTTGTCCCCATAGGAGGAACTCTGTATGGCTTTAGTTAATAATTAGGAGGGGCGGCTGAAGAATGAACCATCCAGTACATGAATGCAGCATGTCATTAATACTGTAAAATACGTAACGTGTGTGAGAGTGTAAAGAAAAGCACTTCTTTATCAATACACTAACTACATTTAGTGGTGGGTGACTGTAATTATGAGGTGACAAGTAAATCATTTATTAAAAATTTTTTAATTTTGTTTTGAGATAGGGTCTAGATGAAGTTGCTTAGGCTGGGCTTGAATATGATGGCAGCCCCCCTGTGTGTTGGTGTTACAGGTTTGTGCTGTCATGACCATTGAGTAAACCCTATTTTGAATTAATTTTTTTTTCTTTTTACAATGCTATAAATGGGAGCTAGAATTCAGGCTATGCTAGTTAAGTAAGTACTCTACCACTGAGCTAAACCCAGCTACTATTTTGAATATTTGCCAGCAGCTTTAATATGAAGATACCAGGTTTTTGTTACAAGTATTATCAATATAATGAAGTATATTACTTACATTTGTAATTGAAAGAGATTCTAAGTTTCCATTAATGGTTTGTAAAGATAAAATTTGTTATTTCATATTAGAGTATTGATCCCCCCTGATTTCTGTTCTTGAGCTCGTTAAAAAACCCATGGTCTTGAGGGATTTTATCCCTGCTAAAGAATCTTTTAGATGGTTGTTTGAATATATGGAGATCTAGGTTTTTTAAAGGCAGTGCTGCTCTAGTTGATTGAAAACCAAGGAGGAATGCTAATTCTCATTTTTCTGGTCAAATTTAAATTACCTGTAGTCCAGAATGGAATTGCAAGCTTTCTTTTGCCTAGGAAAATCACCGACTCCTTTGATGTCGAAGTCAGATGTCTTCAGACCTGTTTTCTCAGTGGTGTTATGTAATGGACTAAACTTTACAAATATTCGCGCATCATTACAGTGTATACTGGCACATGCATGTGTACGCATGCGTGTGTGTATACCATGAGAGTTAAATATTCCCCAAAGAAAGTATATTCATCTGGTTTCATAAGACAAAGAACAATAGTGGGAACATATTAATCCATTGGCAAGCAAGAGAAGTGAATTGTAGATTCCCAGCTTGATATTTTACCTCTCCTCCCAAATCTTTATTACATAATGCATGTGTCATCCAGAGGTAATCTCATTTCAGATCTTCTGAGCTTAAAAAAATTACAAATGATTCTGATAGTTAAATTTGAGTAGTTTAAAAAACCTTGAGCTATATACTGGCATAAAAATGACATTTTTATAGATGGTCTTTGTTTAATGTTATTCTTTACTAGTATTAAAATTTTAACATTTATTGCAGATGAGGGTTTTTAAACTGCCTTTAAAAAATTTTTACTGTATTTCTCTGCAGTATTTATATGTTATTTCCCTCCAGTCTATCCATTGTATGAGATAAAAATTATCTGTGATGGTTCCAAATCTTACTGCTTTTGAAGGGAGAAGAGGCATTTTTTGAGGTGATACTGAAAGGAAACTCTCCTTCTGCCCTCTTTCTTACCATCATCCTTAGGAGTCCGTAAATATGTGGCAGTGATTCTCTGAAACATGGTCTAGAGAAATCAGTAAAATGGAAAATAAAAAAGAGTAAGTGATTGCTACTTTAGAGGCAAATCAGGACTTAGAGGGGATGTAACAGTGGCAGATAATCAGAAACGTGCATTTTTCACTTCAAGAAGCAAGTATGTCAGGTACCTCTTGCTGCATACCAGCCAACCACAAAATTTCAGGGATGGGTAACTTTATACATTTCTTTGTGTGGTTGCCTGGGGCAAGGCATTTGCGTTGTCTCACTTAGAGGCCTGGCTGGAAGGTCAGTGACTGGGTGCTGTCAGATGTGTAAGCTTTGCTGCACGAGAATATTTGAAGGTGCTAGTGTCATCTTTGCTAGTATCTCCAGCTTCTAGGGCAATGGAATATTTTGGTTGTACAAGAATTGAAACATTACTGATGCCTTCGTACATTGTCATTTTCCTTATGCTGAGGTTGGAGTACAAGGAAATAATGTTGCTTTCTTTTGTCTGCGTGGCATACTGAAAAGGTAAACAAAAGTTTGCCTGCAAGGTCTCTCCATTGAGAAGTACAGAGAAATTGGCCACATCTGTGGGATTATGCAGACCCTGAAAGAAAAGACAGAATGAGACAAGGCTGCAGATCCAAGAGTCTTGCATGATCTTAATCTTTACTGTGGAAGTGGGAAGTCACTTAAAGCATGGTCAGAGATGTGATAGGTTTTGCTTTTTTGAAAAATGGGGCATAGGAGAGGCAGGGATACAGGATCCTTAAGCTGCTGTAGAGCTTGAGGACAATGGATAGGAGTTAGGGGGAAGGCCGAACTGTGCTTACACCTGGCAGATGGCATCATGTTTTTTCTTAGTTCTTTTTGGCATTCTGCCTCTCTTTCCAACCTTCATAAAAGAGGACGTAATGTACCTTCACCTGAATCACCCTTTTCACACGGTGACAAAACCTGGAGCCCTGCTTCTGAAACGTAGATAGCCTCTTGATGCCAGGACAGGTGAGGTCTGGGCTCAGTGCTGAAGAATGACAAAATCTGTTTGGAAAATTACCAATTTTGTATGTGTGAAACCAATTTGGTCACTTAATTAGTAAATGGTAATTTGAGCCTAGGTTTTAACGTTTGCTTTATCTTGATAAAACCTGGAAAGAATTTTATAGTATTTCAGTTAAGTAGAACTTTCAGTAAATTCCACTGAATTACTATAGCAGAATGTAGTTGTATGGCATTTGTTGCTTTTATTGTTTGGTCTGTGTATGTCTTCTTGATTTTTAAGTCCGTATTTACTTTAAACCTTTATTAAGCTGATAGAAGAGGGCATTTCTTCAGTGTGTCAGTAACATTAATGGTAAAACTTGGCATCTTCCCATACACTACTAGATGGTTACTTTTGCTAGCTCTGCATCTCTGCTGACCACCAACAATACCACTCTTCCCTCTGCTATCAGTGGCACAAAGTCGGCCTTAAGGGGTTAACTACATTGGGCTTCTATAACTGCAGATATCTAAATTTTGGGGGCAGGTGAAGGGAGAGTACCATGGGGATTTGAAATGGGGCTAGAAAGGGCACACCCTGGAGAGCCTCTGAAAGAATAACATCCATGCTTAAGATAAGCACTGAAGGGGCTGGAGAAATGGTTCAGTGGCCAAAATGCTCTAGTGCTTAGGTTAAGCATTAAGTCTGAGTTCGATCCCCCACCACATTAGCTGGGTGTTGTGGCATATGCTTATCCCACCATTCAGGAGGCTGAGGCAGGAAGACTTGAGTCCAAGGCCAGCCTGGGATGCAGAGTGAGACTATGTCAAAAAAAAAAAAAGGGGGGGGGGTGCAGGTATAGTTTCAGTAAGCTCAGGCTGTAGTTGTTTCTTTTTTGTTGTTGTTGTTTTGTTTTTGAGACAGAGTCTCATTCTCCCCGTGCCCCGCCCCCATTTTATTGATATGTATAAGTGCAAAATTTAAGGTTTACAATGAAGTTTAACATTTTGTGCACTTAGATATCTTGTCAAGGTGACAAGGACTTTCCTCTCCTTTTGTCCCTCCCCCTTCCCACCTCTCCCTCCCTCCATACTTCCCTCCCTTTCTCCCTCCCGACCCTACCCCCCTGTTTCACTTTGTTCATTGTTAGTGTATAGAAAGCTATTGATTTTTTAGTGTTAATTTTGTAGCCTGTGACTTTGCTAAATTTTTTTTATTATTTCCAGGAGTTCCATAGTGGAGTTTCTAGGATATTCCATGTAGATAGTCATGTCATCTGCAAATAACGAAGGTTTGACCTCCTCCTTTCCAATGAAGATTCCGTTTATTTCATGTTCCTGTCTGATTGCTACGGCAAGTGTTTCAAGGATTATGTTGAATAAGAGTGGTGAAAGTGGGCAGCCTTGTCTTGTTTCTGATTAGAAAGGGAACAATTTCAATTTTTCTCCATTTACTGTGATATTTGCAGTAGGCTTAGCATATATGGCTTCTATGAATTTTAGGTAGGGCTCTTCTATACCTGTTTTTCTCAGTGTTTTTATCATGAAACGATGCTGGATTTTATCCAAGGCGCTTTCTGCAGCAGTAGAGATGATCATGTGGTTTTTGTTTTCGCTTTTGTTGACATGGTCTATTATATTGATTGATTTACGTATGTTGAACAAGCCTTGCATCTCAGGGATGAAGCCCACTTGATCATGGTGTGTGATCTTTCTGATTACTTGTTGGATTCTGTTTGCCAGAATCTTATTGAAGATTTTTTGCATCTATGTTCATTAAGGATATTGGTGTATAATTTTCCCACCTGGTTAAGTGTTTGTCTGGGTTTGGGACTAGTGTGATGCTAGCCTCAAGAAATCAGTTTGGTAGTATTCCTTCACTTTCTACTCTATGAAATAGTTTGAGGAGGATTGGAGTTATTTCTTCCCTAAAGTACTGAAAAAATTCTGCTGTGAATCCATCTGGGCCTGGACTTTTATTTGTAGGTAGAGCTTTTATTATTGCTTCAGTTTCTGTGTGTGTGATGGGGTCGTTCAAGATTTTTATATCTTTGTCATTTAATTTTGGTATTTTATATGTATCTAGGAAGTTGTCCATTTCTTCCCAGTTCTCAAATTTGTTAGAATATATGTGTTCAAAGTAATTTCTTATAGTATTCTGAATCTCTGCAGTCTGTTGAGACAGTGTCATTCTTTAGCCCAGGCTAGTCCTAAACTTACTATGGATCCCAGGCTAGCTCAGTTACACTGCATGCCTCCTGAGTACTGGGATTACAGGCATGTGCCACCACATCCAGCTAATGTGGTGCTGAGTAATCGAATTAAAGCCTTGTAGTTGCTAGGCAAGCTCTCTAACCACTGTGCTGTTTCTCCAGCCCCTCTGGCTGTATTTGAGAAGAGATAAAGTTGGGGCCTAGTCCACATCATTTGCTTTTGAGAATATGGAGTTACTGAGGAGGACAATTTCCTAGATTTATTGATAAGAATAAGTACCACCTGTGAAGTACAGGACCATTGAGGATTAAAACACAGTGTCTGCAGACTAGATTTATGGTTAAAATAACGTGGAAACAATCACTTATTGTTAGATTGGAAAATAAAATAGGATGATCAGGTGGTAAGTTTTAAGCATTTTATTTTCTTTGTAGAGACAAGGTCTCACTCTGTAACCCATGCTGGCCTTGGATTCAGGACAGTCTGCCTGCCTCAGCCTCCTTAGTGCTGGGATTACAAGTGTATGCCACTATGCCTTGATTTATGTAATACTGGGAAATCGAACTCGGGGCCTTGTGCTTGCTTTTAGTGCTTTAACTGCTTTGCCATTCCTCCAGCACCACATTTCCTATTTAGTTATTTAGTCCCGTAAACCTTTACTCAACGATTTTTTTGCTTTTTTTCTCTCTACTGGTTTTGCTGGTTAAAAGGGGATTAGATAGTAGTTGATCTATGTTTGTTAGTGTAATATGTATTGTATTTGTACTGCATATAATCTTTTCGGAAATGGGTTTTTTTGAGTCCGGGTGGACCGAAAGTTGAACCCAGAACCTTCTATAGTCTAGGCAAGAGCTGTCCGCTGAGCTACATCCCTAGTTTTTTGGGGGAGATTTATTTGGGTTACTAATTTTCTTTACCTTTAACATAGCTGAGCATAATTATTTTTCTTAAGAGTATGTTTTCATTTATTAAGAGAAATTCTATAAATTCTATTTAAAAAAAGATTAAATCAGATTTTTAAAAGTAAATGATCACTACCTTGTTTTCTTTGATTTTTATTAAGTCAAGAAATAAGTACTAGTTTTTAATTCTTCAAACAAAGGCCTCAGATTTCTAAGGCATTTAACAAATGTGATTATTCATAGCTATATCTGCATTCCTAAGGCAGCTTAAGAACCAGAGGAAATAATGTGGGTCAAGAAGGAACTGATTGCATTTTACAAAGAGGAAGTTACCATATACCTGTTTTGCTCTCTATAATCTTAAATATAATTTTGTTTTCTGTCTGAAAAAAAACATTAGCTTAACCTGGAGGCATATGATTTGTTCTTACACATAAGGTTTTTAGGGGGTGTCAGTAATATTTACGAAGGTGGGAGTAAATCCAGAGCTTTTGATTGAGAGTCTGTATGACATCTTTGAAGAAGAAAACTTGAGCGGGGAGAGGCTTGTGGTGCATAAGCAGTATCACTTTTCAGTTATCTGAAGTATGAATTAGGTGCATTTGTGTGCTTTTCCACCCATGTTCGTGGCTTAGTGTCCTTGCTTGGTGGTGGTAGTACAATGCTGGGCTAAAAGCATCAAAATCAGTTTTGGTTTAAGTGTAAGAGCGCATGAGAACGTAAACATGTCAAGAGAACCATGTGCAGACTGCGTATGATACTGTGCATTCTAAAAGCAAAAAGAATGGAAAAAATTACTTGCAGCCAAGCTAGTTATGTAATTGGGAGTTACACCTGGTTATATGTGTACTTTTTAGCGTGTACGTAAACATACACCTAATCAACATTCAGATTTTCCTAAAGATGGATTTGTATCTTTACATTTAAAGTTACTGTTAGTGCTTCTAGGATGGCAGGATTTTTTTTCTTTTTGAGTAGAATTTGCAAGAATTCAGCTTTTGATACACTCAGCATAAATGACATTGAAGAACCTATCCTGTCTATACTTCCCTGTGTCAGCGCCAATTGGTGCCTGTTTTTAGATTACGTTGCTGTGTGGACACCAGTGTTTGCTGCAGTAGCTCTCCTACCTAACATCACTTCCTCAGTCCCACATGAACGTCTGTGCCAGATTCTGTGGGAAAATCACCCCACCGGTTTAGTACTTGACCTGTAGTTTTGGAACCCAGTTGTGCCTTTTCAGACATGTTTGAGCAGCTTGCTTTCCTAATTAACAAATGTTAAATGAATCAATTAGATATGAATGTGAGAATTATTTTTTATGAAGACTAAGTTGAACCCTTTGAAAAACTTAAAATTGTTGGTAAATCTTTGGTAATGGTACATTGTAGGTTTTTAAGAAGGCCTGGAGACCTCGGGGCTTGGTTCAAAAGAAGATTTACTTTACTTACTAAAGCATACTTACATGTACATTTTTAAGGCAAATATTTATGGTGTACGTATTATATAAACTTTAAATTCTTTATTTGTAATTCACTTTTTTTGTTCATTAACTAGCTGAAGTTTTGATCTGATTTACGATTGAGTAGCCTGTGTTTTGGAACCTATTGGTTTAATGATACCAAGAAGATAGACTGCTGAAAGCTTTATCTAACCAACTTGATATGGGAACATTCTCTTTCCCATTACCTTACAATGAAATAATGGATTTATCTTAAGCATTCGATGAAAGGTGCCGAATGTGCAAATAAAGGCATAGGCATAAGAACGTGAAAGAAACCTTAAAGACTTGGCAGTGCTCTGACTTGAAGCTGAGGAAGCTGCCCTATCTGGTAGAGATCTGCTTTTTGAGGCAGGGAATGGTGGTGAGTTTTTGGTATGCACGTCAGTCCTTCATAAAGTTGCTGTAGGCTGGGCCTTAATCTCTCCTTTGTAATAGTGTAACTTGCAGAAGATTGCTTAGTTTTTGTTCTATTTATGTTTTGCCTTTGGGGCCATCTTCACAGGGTCAGCTACTAATCTACTGCTAATCTACACCCAAATCTCTGGAGTGAATCCTGGAAAAGCCTAAAAAGATCAGGTAGTGACAGAGGTATTGTGTTAAGGGCTTTGTGTCTGCTAAATAGAATACATTATGTCAGGATGAAATTTAAACTTTTTTTAAAGAGTGGAGGGTTGCAATATAATGGATCTTTGTTGGAAAACATGGGCATTAGAAAAGCTGTTCTAGGGGCTGGAGGAATGGCGCTTGCTAGTCAAGGGCTAAGTATGCGAGTTGATTCCCCAGCACCACGTAAATTGGGCATGGCGGCACATGCTTGTAATCCCAGCACTCAGGAGGCTGAGGCAGGACGATTGCTGTGAGTCCAAGGCCAGCCTGGGCTCCACAGTGAGACCCTGTCTCAAAGAAAAAAAAAAAGAAAAAAAGAAAAAAAAAAGAAAAAAAGAAAAGAGAAAAAAGAAAAGCTATTCTAGCAAATTAAGGTAAATCTCTCATTTGGGTTTGAATTTTTTTATATTGTTTCTGTGAATTTGATTCTCTTTTTCCCCCCACATTTTATTGCTATGTATACATGCAAAATTCAAGGTTTACAATAGAGTTGAGCATTTTGTGCACATAAGTATCTTGTTAAGGTGACAAGGGCTTTCCTCCTCTCCTTTTGTCCCTCCCTGTATCCACTCCTCCCTCCCTCCTCCCCCACCCTACTCCCCTCTTTCATTTGGTCTTTCATCTTAAATTCCATAGGTGTGATCTGGGTCTCTCATATCAGAGAGACCATTCCATGTTTCACCTTCTGCTTCTGACTTAACTTCACTAAGCATGATGTTCTCTAGTTTCTTCCATTTGTCTTCAAAAGCCTCCACGCTATTGGACTTTATTGATGCATAGTATTCCATTGTGTATAAATGCCACATTTTGTGTATCCACTGGTCTGTTAATAGGTATTTTGGTGCCTTCCATATTTTTGCTATTGTTAGTTGTGCTGCTATGAAGATGGGTATGTATGTATCTCTGTTACATGTTGTTTTGGCCTCTTCTGGATATATTCCCAGGAGGGGTGTTGCTGGATCAAAGGGGATATTTATTTCTAGTCTTTTGAGAGATCTCCATCCTGCTTTCCAGAGTGATTGCAAGAATTTACATTCCCACCAGCAGCGCAGGAGGGTTCCTGTCTCCCCACAGCCATGGCCAGAACTGATTACTATTTGACTTGTTGATATAGGCCATTCTGTCTGGAATGAGGTGGTATCTTTGCATCTCTCTTATGGCTAGAGATGTTGAACATCTTTTCATGTATCTGTTGGCCTTTTGCATTTCTTCATGAGTGAACTGTCTCTTCATTTCATTTGCCCATTTTTCAATAGGATCCTTTATTTTGGTAGGCTTACTTTTCTTTAGCTCCCTGTATATTCTAATTATAAGCTTCTTATCTGAGATGGTGGTAAATATTTTTTCCCAGTCTGTTGGATCACTTTTTACAATACTGAGAGTTTCCTTTGCTGTGCAGAAGCTTTTTAGTTCGACAAGATCCCATTTGTTAATAATGGGGATAATTTCTTTTGCTCTTGGTGACTTGTCAAAGTCTTTGCCTACTTCTGACTGTTTTAGAAATTTGAAACACTGACCATAGCAATCAGACAAGAAAATGAAATAAAAGGAATCTGCATCGGAAAGGAGGAGGACAAACTCTTCTTATCTGCAGATGATATGATTATCTACATGGAAGTCCCTAAAAACTCCACTACGAAACTCCTAGAAATAATGAAAATATTTAGCCAAGTCACAGGCTACATAATTAACACTAAAAAATCAATAGCTTTTCTATACACTAACAATGAACTTACTGAGCAAGAACTCCAAAAAACAATTCCATTCTCAATAGTTCAACAAAAAATTAAATACCTAGGAGTATACCTAACCAAGGAAGTGAAGGACTTAATATAAAAAAAAAAACTACATTACATTGAAGAAAGAAGTTGTAGGAGACATTAGAAAATGGAAAGGCGTCCCCTGCTCTTGGATGGGCAAAGTAAATATAGTCAAAATGACTATACTGCCAAAACTGATACACAGATTCAATGCAGTTCCTATCAAAGTACTTGCAAGGTTTTTCAAAGAACTTGAAACAATAATTTTTAAATTCATACGGAACCAAAAGGGACCAAGAACAGCCAAAGCAATCCTGAGCAACAAGACCAAGGCAGGAGGCATTACAGTTCCAGACATCAGGCTATACTATAAAGCAATAGTTGTAAAAACAATTTAGTACTGGCACAAAAATAGATCAGTGGAACAGAATTGAAGACGCAGAGACAAACCCAAATACCCTCAAGCACTTAATCTTCGACAAAGGGGCCAAATGCATACAATGGAAAAAGGACAGCCTGTTCAACAAATGGTGCTGGGAAAACTGGACATCCACATGCAGAAGAATGAATCTAGCCACACACCTATCACCATGCGCCAAAATCAAATCAAAGTGGATCAAAGACCTAGACATTAAAAGCGAAACAGTGAACTTCCTATAAGACAAATTAGGCAAATATCTAAAAGACATAGGGGTAGGCAAAGACTTCCTTGACAAGTCACCAAGAGCAAAAGATATTATTCCCATTATTAACAAATGTGATGTTGTCAAACTAAAAAGTTTCTGCACAACAAAGGAAACTATCAACATTGATTGTCTTTTACTTAAAAAAGTGTGTCCGTAGGCATTTCTCCTTAGTATACTTCACATTAGTCCCCAGGGTTTTGGTGTTTATGAGTGTTATGCTTTGAACTTAAAAAAAAAAAAGCGTGAAACAGGAACAGAAAAGCAAAGCTTTTCAAATTCCTTTGAAAACTTTCATTTATCTCACATACTGGTACCTGTTCCTTATGAAATCTTACCATGCACAGGTTGATTGTCCCTGGTTTATGTCCCATGTCCTTTATTCAGATTTGCCTTCAGAAAGCAAGGAAGAGAAGTGTGCCTCACCTAGAGCTACAGTATAGAGTGGTTATTGAATTTGTAGTTAGATTAAAAAAGGTTAAAATTTTAGTTTGCTTTCACTGAGGTGAAACTGAAAAATTAGAAAATCTGAATATTTATCTTTTTGCTTTAGTTTAAGTCTAAAATTTTATGAATTTTTCTATGTATAATTTGAGACTCTTGGTTTTCTGAGAGATAAAGTTAACAATAATACAGACACCTCTCTTTAGAGTTCCACCCAATTATCTTACTTTAAAATCACTAGTATTTGAAAATTTTCAAAAGGTGACTTGTAAGGTCTGAACTGAAGATCTTTATGCATCTGTCTTCCCTCCGTTCTTTTCTTCCCTCCCTTGGAGTCAAACTCAGGGTCTTTCTTGTGCTGGGCAAGTGCCCTGCCACTGAGCTATACTTTAACCATTGATATTTCCATTTAAAAGTGTTTATCAAATCAAGCAATTAATGATAAACTTTTATTTTTGCTCTTTAGCCCACACTTAGCTTAAGCTTGCTACGTAGCCCAGGCTGGCCTTAAACTCGAGGCAGTCCTTCTGCCTCATTTTCCCTAGTGCTAGGATTACAGGCATGTGCCACCACACTCAGCTTATGTGGTGTTAGGAGATCACACTCCTGGCCTAGCACTTACTAGGCTGCCATTCTGACTGCTGAGCAACACCCCCAGCCCTGGTAAACTGTTGTTATAAAGAATGTTATTGTCTGTATTTTCAAAGCAGTAGTGCAGTAAAATAACACTTGTTACAGATAATTAGCGCCCCCCCCCCCCCCACACACACAGCCATTTTAACCACTAAGAGTCTTAATAGAATTATATTTTTAGGGATGTGAAAAAATTTGGCTTTAAATTTATAGGTAATTTTTAAAAGTACCATTAAGGAAAATCTGAAAAACAGAAGAGTCTTACTTACTAATTGATTGATTGATTGAGGCAGGGTGTTAACTATGTAGTTGAGGTGGCTGTGAGCTCACTGTGTGACTCACATGGCCTTGGACTTAGGACAGTCCACCTGCCTCCGCCTTAGGAGTACTGGGTTTTCGGTTGTATGCCACCACTCCCAGCTATGAGCCATATTTAAAAAAAATGAAAATCTACTGTTAGGTTCGATTTTTGTTATGTGTTACCTTCTAAAAATCACTTCTTAATGCTGAATAGCAAGTTTTCTTTAGATGAACAGTAAATTCAACTAGTGAATAATGTAAAAATTGGTCATTGGCAGCATAACTGAAGAGACATAAGCAGATAAAAATTACCTTGAAACTAGAAGCTAAATTTCCTTTATATATCATGTCACCATTTAGAGAAAGGAAACATTGCCTCCTTTTTGGTATTCTGATTTGATACTTTCTAAAGACCAGGCTTTCATGAGCAAATTTGTATCTGTAGTCTGGTCAAAGGGAAAGATGAACATGAACAATAAATTATAGGTATTGAGCTATTGTTTATGTGTTGACTGGAAATTTAAGCCTGTAGTGTTGCATGCAGGCAAACCATTACTTTATAAACGTTGGTCTCAGGTTTTCTGATTTTGTCTCTTTAGCTTTTATTTGTAGTGCTTTTTTGACAAAGGAGCACCATTTGGCTGTACATCATGTAAGATTTATGATGATTAAGAAATTTAAATAAAAATGCATTAAACCTAATTTGGACAGAAATGCAGCTTCTCCATCTTAGTGAATTGCTTTTAAATCCCCATGATAATGCAAATTGAATTACAGTATTGTCTATCGATAGTGCATGTTAGGAGTAAACTAGACAGTTTGGAAGCCCCATTAACTCTTTCGGGAGTACTAGGCTGCTGTTTAGTCTACCTAAACAGTAATTTACTAAGGTTAGCACTCTCAGTAATTTGGAAAGTAATACCTTGGAGAAGCTGCAAAGAGTTAATGATACTTGTAAAAAAGTACCATGTGTTTTCTAGGAGAAGCTGACTCAGCATTTGCATTAGTTGACTTTTACAACCTGCATCTTTATTTTGAATGCCTCTTACCGAGAAATTGTTGCCACAATTGTACTCTGATCTTCTAGTTTTTAATCCATCGTCTCTGTTCCTGTCCTGTTGGGTGCTCTTTTCCCCTTATTTTATGTGAATGTTTTCAAGGTTCTGTCCTGCATGTTTTCTGGGTGGGCCCTTCTCTTCTCACTGAATTCACTGTGGCACCCTAACACACACAAGTGGTTTTTTGAGGGCCATTTAGCTGTAGCTGTCTTGTTCTTCACTTTCCGTGTTCACATTTCCATACCTTTCCTGAGTTTTGGTCTGATCTGTCAACCCATTTGGGACCAAATAGCTAGTTTTCCTGTTAACCTTAAACTTGCCGACTCCTCTGAGTCTAACTTTCTCTTCCTCAGTTCATCAGGTTTTGAACAGTACGTAACCATCATTTCTCCCTTAAGAATGGCTTTCAGTGCAAGAACCTTCGGAAAAATCAGAGGTATTTACCTGCTTTCCACCTTGTAGTTTGCTCATCACAACAAGGCATCTTGGAATCCTGCCTCGTCTTCCTTCTGCACACTTGGTCTTGTTATTTCGTCATTTCATACCTGGATTACTACACTGGTCTTACATCACTTGTGGCCTACAGTGTTCTTCTTTGCCCTAGGCAAGCTGCTACATCAAGTTTAATTCATCTCTTTAATTATATTCACCTCTGTAGGCTAGTGCTCCCCGGGGGCTAAAATCTAAATTCTTCCCTAGCTTTCAAGACAACTCACCTTTTTAACTGCCCGTTCTTCCTGCTGTCTTTCTAGACCGCTCTATCCCCTTTCCCTGGGGCGTTCTTCTGCTTCAGATATTTTATTCATTTTGTTCTATTCTCTCAGCCAGGCATTCCCTTCTCCCTCCACACTTATTCTTTGAAAGAAACTAGACTCCAGAAGGCATACCGGTGCAGTTTAATTTGTATGAGTTTCAGTAAACAAAACTCATCTAGAATTCATACAAGGGTGATTGAAAAAATACATGAATTCTCAAATTTAAAATATTGCAGTAAGAGAGACGTGGCCATTCATCTCGCTCAAAAATACCATTCCTCTTTTCAAATATATATATCCTATCATTCTTGCCACTTTCTGAAGCAGTTTTGGAAGTCCTATTTCATGTTTATATGAGGCATGATCAAAAGTGCAGTGGATGCTGCTGTTGAGGGCTGTTGAAAGGAAAGGCAGGCTTAAAAAAAAATGACAGTGTGTCCTCATTCACCGTATGTACCAGATGTAGTACTGTGCAACTTCTGGTTCTTCTCCAAAGTTAGAATGGCCACAAAGTGGATGTTTTAAATCAATTCAGGATGTCAAGGCAGCCTCACCACAACTAAAGACACTAAAAATGACTTCCAGAACTCCTTCAGAAAGTGGTAACAACGATGGGATGAATATATTTGAAGCCAAATGGAGTATTCTGAGGGGGATTATGGCAATGTCTCTTTACTTTCTTAACTTTAAACATTATTTTTTGATCACACCTTTGGTTTGCTCATCAATACAGATCATGGGAGTTTCGCTTGTGATGGATGAAGCATCTCCCCTAGCTTGTGCGCATCCAGGAAAGAATTTTTGGTTTCTTTTTAAAATAATTTAGCACAACAGGCTAAGATTTATTTTTCCAAGTCTTCTACTTAACAGGGAAGCACCTATAAGAGAGACTTAAAGTAAGGGGGGCATAATACAACTTAGTGTAAATAAAACTGTCTGAACAGAGCTGTTGAAGTGGGCTGAAATGATCTTTAGATTATAAGACGTCTTTCAAGGTTGTATTGGCAAACAACTGGACTGAAGTCTGAAGTTCTGCGTTTGTAACCAGTTCTAAATACTGCCAAAAGCTGTTGTCAGTAGCCTCACTTGGGAGTAACATAGAATCAGGAGTATGTTCACATTTAGAGTGTTAACTTATGGCACAATAATGATTTAGCTGCCAAAAATCACCACAAATTTGGATTAGTAGTGATTGTGTAAGCCACATTTATAAATACCCCTGAAAGAATTCATTCAAAAAATAATTAATTCTTGAACTTATGGTGTTGTGTGATTTTTTTTTTCCCATCAAGAGAAAAGATTGATTTCATTAGTTTTTGTTCTCTTTTGCAAATGATGTAGCAGAGGAAAGTAGAATTCAGCCAGAATTTTTAGGGAACAAAATTTAAAAGTAATTGAGCATCATTTGTGTGAGTGCCCCTCCATAATAATATAAGTAATAAGTAACATTGGGGGGATGCAGTTCTTGCCTGTTGGCTGCAGCACCCCATGCACAAAGCACAACAGCATCCTGCTGCCAACTAGATGTCAACTGCAGAGCCAGTTTCACAACTTCTTGTCCTCCCACATCTTAGATTTAAACTTGCCCTCTCTGAACGTAAGGCCTCTTTATTCTGATTTGTTTGTCCTGGCCTTGACTTTGTGAAAGGACAGTTTTGACCTGTGAGTTTTAAATCTCTGTTTTGGGTTCTTGAATTCGAGAAACTTCTAAGTTACAAATTGAAAATGAGATCCCAGTTCTTTGATGTTGGGAAAATGATGCACTATGGGACTTGTCCCTCTGCACCACACTTGTGATCAAGACAGACTAACAGGAAAAATGTGGCTTTGCCAATGGCTCCTGGACACATTCTTTTTGTCTGTGGACTGAAGTACCGGGGCACACATTATTAAATTACTTAATGAAGATTTTGTAGCACACCTCTACTCCTTTGAAAAGGCTCTTTCAGCTGGAGAAGGGTGTGTGGGCTGGCAAAGAGAAGAGCTTTCCACAGTGGTAAAACAGGGCCCTTCAGATTCTCCCAGGCTTCCGGATTCTTTCTACCCTCATCAGGGGGAGATACTTAGACAAGCTCAAGGAATGTGCTTTGTAGGACAGGACTTCCACCAAGGGAAAAATGTAGGTTTTGCCTTCAACCTCGCATTACTATTTACATCCCAAAGCAGGAGGCCTTGTGTAGACTGTGATTAAGGGCTTCCAAATTGTGAGTTGTCATTTTAAGGTCCCGATCACTTATGTGGGGTGTGTCTCATGATGATAAAAATGGATGCTAGGGATCTCGCTGTCAGAAATGTGTGTATAACTGGATTACATAGATGATTCTGATAGCAGAAATGTTTTTATGTTCCAATTATTCTTTTATTGGTGAGATCTCAGACTCAGATGAAGGAAGAACAGATCCCAAGCTATGTGACCAATGACTCAATTCCATAAACATATGTGAATTCTGTATCTATGACGACAATGACACCAGTCCTGAATGTGTTATTGTGGTGGTTGGAATAATATTTAGGGAAAGGCTGATACATAACCATTAATCACATACAACTATTTGTAAACAATGGTGTTGTAAATATCTGTTTTGGTATTGTAAATAGCTTTCACCTTGTGATCATCATTTTATGTATTTTGTTCTGGTCACACCAGGCTTCGGGATAATTGCTGCTAGCTCACCATTTTTTTTTTTTAAGATGAAACTGGGGATTGAGGCTAGGCTCTTTTCTTATATTCAGCTATATCCCTAACCTACCTCCCCTTTACATGTAATTATTTTTTAAAATTTTGAGGTGATGCTATTAAATTATGGACTTGAACTTGACAGTTGTCCTACTTCAGCCTTCCGGAATGCTAGGATTACAGCCTTGCGTCACTGGGTCCACCTCACATTCTACTTGATGTTGGGAGATAAAAAGAGGTAGATTTCTCTCTTCTTGTTCTTTAGGTTATAGTGCTATCTTCCAGCAGAAAGAGGAGGAGAAGTGGTGGTAGAAAAAAAAAAGAACATTAATGATGAGCTAGTGCTGGAGAGAGCGGAGAGAGTGATTTTGCATATGAGGCGTGATCTTGTGAATACAGCAGTGCTTAGACAATTGTGTAGAAACGACCACTAATGATGTCTAAAAAAATTGGTGTAACTACTTTGTGTTGCTGGTTTAGACTGTAAGCTCGTTGACAGCAGAATTTTGTTGTTGCCATGTATATTTAGTGTGGTATGAATTGGGATTGGTTGGTTGAATTGTGAAAGGTAGCCTGATGGTGACATTCACAGTAACACCGAGCACTCACTGTATCAAGCACTAAGTTGCTGAGTACTACAGGTTTATGATGTCATTGGACCTACATTAGGTGGCTATTTTATAGTTGAAGAAATGGAAAGTGTAAGTAAGTTACCCAAGATCAAGAAACCAGTAACAGAGGATTTGAGTGAAGATCTTAGACTCCAAAGTTGTACTTTTTCCTAAAGTTAGTTAGTTCTAAAAATATTGCTCCTCACATATGGAATTCCACAAAGGCTGTAGTCTTCAGAAAGCTTAAATTTTCTGTAAGGCACCGAGATTGCACACAGTGTCAGGTGGATGACAGCGTATACCTTACACTTGGTCCTAGGCCCCATATTTCCTGTGGACTACCAGAGCAAAAGGGTGTGGGTTCTTGAAAAATAGCACAGTCCATTGGAGCACGTGTGCTTTAGTTTCCTTTTTATGTAAGAGAGATTATCTTCATGCACAAGAGCACTGTGCTACATGTGGCCAAGGAGCAGGAAGATTTAAATCATGTTCTATAACTCATTCATCCTTTACTGTTTCTTTGTTGTATTACAGACACTTAGGCTGAATTTCTTCGCTTTAAATCCAGATTCTGTTGAATTAAGTAATCATGATGCCATATACTGGATACTCATATCTTCAACTCCCTCTCCCCAATTTTGTTGACATTTCTACAGGGCAGTACATTGATCAGAAGGGAAAAACATTAACACGCTGTTGCAGCCAGCAATCCAAGTTGTGTAATAAAGGTACCTCAAAATGTGGTTTTTAAACCTCCTATATTTATTGTCTTTTTGCCTGAAGTGCAGCATGGACATTGATCTCAGCATCTCTAGAGGGCCTGTTAGAATCTCAGGCCTCACCCTGATGTGCTGAGCCAGAATCTGTGTTTTGACAAGGTCTCTAGTGATTTCTCTGCACATTCATTGCTTTTTTTTTTTTTTTTTTTAAAGTGGAGTTAAGCCCACTCCAAGGCATTGGTGCATTGGTTCAGCATACTGAATGGAGCCTTTTTTTTTTTTTCCTTTAAAACTACATTTTTTAGAGGTAGACCCTAGAGTACAAAAGTCTCGAGTATGGCTATTTAGCATTAAGGAGTGTTTTGCTATTTCTATCAAAAGTCTTATTTATCATCTTCTAATCACACAACTACAATTTTTCCTGTTTCTATGGAGTTTCTACTCCATTTGTAATGGGAAGCTAGTGGATGCTAGGTTCCTAGTAGCACGGTGCTCCTTGTGTGTTTGTCTGTGTCTTGGATCATAAAAGTATAAAATCAAAACCTAACACATATGGTGTCTTTCTTGGAATACTATTTGTAATAGTCATTTTCTTTCTTTTTTTTTTTTTTTTTGAGACAGGGTCTCACTCTGGTCTAGGCGGGTCCTGAACTCACTTCAGAGCCCATGCTGGCCTTGGACACGTGGCAGTCCTCCTGTCTCAGCCTCCCTGAGTGCTGGAATTACAGGCGTGTGCCACCATGCCCAGCTTACATGGTGCTGGGGAATCTCACTAGGATACTTAGAGGCTGCTAGGCAAGCGCTGTAACTGCTGAGCCATTCCTCCAGCCCTAGTCATTTTCTTATTGCTGAAACAAAATTTCTGTAACCTGCAACTTCTGAAGAGGAAAAGTTTATTTTGGCTCACAGTCTGAGAGGTCTCAAGACTGTTCTTGGTTGACAAACTCCAAGGAAGAAAGCACAATGGTGAAAGAGCATAGGGGAAGAAAGCTGCTTATTGTATGGTGGCCAGGAGGCAGAGAGAGAAGGAGCCCAAAAACAGAATATATCATTCCAGGTAATGCTCCCAGTAGCCTAGCCCTCTATCAGGAACCCCCTGCTGGGAGCACATGAAGTCACCACTGGATTAATCCACTGGTGGGTATAGCTACGTCCATGATGAAATCACCTTCCATGATACTGTGGAGGTGAGAAGCCTATTAGCCAGCAGTACCCAGATGGATCCTTTTCCGGCATGCTCATTATCCTGCTGCTGTTGTCTTGTGCTCTTTCTGGGAGGTGAATGTGAAATGAACGCAGAGGTAGGTCCTTGCATGTTGTAGGTTGGACTTTCTCATTTCTCTCTCATCTTCCTTTCTCAGCAACTGGAAATAAATAATCTGGATTGAATTCTTGTCATTTCCTAGCCCTATATTGTGGGCAAATAACTGTCTTCCATACCTCGTTTTCCTAACCTGTGAAATGAAGGAGTTAGATTATAACACTCCACCGTGCTCTTCAGAGACCCCAGGGTACGTAGCCCTTTTTCTTTCCTCCTTCTTCCACCCTGACTGTGCTGCTTTCTACCTACTTACTCTTTGCCTGTGGACCACCTTAAATTTCAGAACAGCATAGATGTGATCAGTGTGGGTCTTTTCATTTATTATCCATTTAATTCCCCAAGGAATAGTTTCTCTGTTCAAGGAATCAGATGAAACTGTGAATATATCTGAATTTATATTTTTGCTTACTTGGTAATTTTACCGTTGTCTTGTTCAAACCAAGATACCCCGTTACTCCATTTTCAGGGGATAGAGTTCCCTAAACCCTTTTCAGATTTAGAGAGGTTAAGAAATCTTAAATCATTTTGTATTAACAAATTGTGGGTGATTTTGCCCAAGTGAGCTCTCATCTAAGGAGGGAGTCTCAGTAGTAAATGTTGTACAGTGGTGACAGGGTGCTTTGAAATAGCTAAGTGTAAAGTATCTCAGGACCAGTGGTTGAACTTTGCTTGAAAGTCAGCAAGCCATTCAGTTAAGAAGGTTATTGTAGGGTGATCCAGAGTTCTTAAGTTTTGTTATTTTGAGGTAAATTATACTGGCACACAAATAATTATGTATATAATTAAATTCATTTAAAAACAGCAAGTAGCGAAAGCTAATTTCTCCCCTTTTTATCCTTGTCTATTAGTTTTTATTGCTAATGTGTTATCACAGTTTGAATTTAAAGTTGTATGTATGTATACATGCAGTGCTAAGGATCAAGGTCAGTGTCAGTGTATACGGTGCAAGTGCTCTACAACTGAGTCACATCCGCAGCCCTGAACTTGAAGTTTTTAAAAGTATGCTAACTTTCCTGTGCTATGGTTTTATGTTACCCAAGTAGAAGAGAGTAATGTCTTAGAATGATTGTAAACTGGTGTTTGACATCCTTTCTTATTGCTGCTTTATGCATAAGTGACTCAAGGTTTAATACCTCCAAAATCATGTATTTTAAGTTGTCTCATTTTAAAGGCTTCTTTCTATTCTTGAGGTGTTATATTGATTGCTAATGTGTTACCATAGGTTTTTTGAGGTTTGTTGGTAATAACTTAAACTACCCACCTTAAAAAAAAGGTCTAATACTGTAAGACCTAGAAATGACCGCTAAATTTTCTGTTTTGTGGGAGGACATTTGGGGCCTACTCTCACTGTTGAAGCAGGGAAGTAATTTGAACTAGGAGAGCTGGTACCAGACTGTGGGCTTTGGGAGGACTGTGCACTAGGACATGATAAGGGAAGCAGGTGGTACGGGGCCAGCAAAGTTCTCCCTCCTGTCAGCATAGCCTCTGCTGATCTAACAGGAAGCTGTCCTCCAACAGATTGTGGTATAACAAGTGTTGTGGTCGTTGTTGTCCGTTCCTGCCCCTCTTCCCCTTCACAACGGTCTTCAACTAAACTGGTTCCTGGTGTCAGAGATTGGAAAAATAGAAGAGTTGGGACCATTACAGTTAAGTGAGAGAATATCTTAAGATTCTTTTTGAGTTGCTAAATCTTTTTCTGAGTATGTTAAGTACTGCAAAGAGAAATGAAATGTAAGACAAAATTTTTGGTCCCTTAAGATCTTATATTTAAGGCAGGGTCATCTTATGTTGCTGTACTAGCTGTATTCTTTTAAGAGGTAGAAGAGAATTGAAGATACTCTGAAAATGTTCTGGAGTAATTTAGTAACCAGGGCCCTCTCTCTCTCTCTCTCTTTTTTTTATTCCCTCTGACTTTCAACTGGTGTTTAGAAGCTCTTTGTTCTGGATCTTTGAGATAAATACTATTTTGCTGATTTTTAAAAATTTAAATTGTAGGTCCGGTCCACAAAACAAATTGTATAGTGAGCAGGAAACAACTTTGTCTGTTTCCTGAGTTAGTTGTTTTAAAATGCAGGTCCTCCAATCATTTGGTCTGGACTTTAGTAAGGCAAATGCTGTTCGGGGAGGGGTGATGCTGGTGGTGGTGACAGTAGCAGGAGGATTATTGGAGATGGAGATTGTGCATTGGGTTGTAGGGTACCCCAATTTGGAGGAGTAATAAGTAGGTAAGACAGGCAGTGGTAATGGGCAGGAGCACAAGTGCCTCAGTTGAGAGAATGCAGCATGCATGATTTATTTCATTTAATCTGTTACAGTCCACCTTTACTCAGCTGTGTCATGATTTTAAGTTGTGTCATGTCTGAGAATACGTGACTAGAAGCTCATGAAAAAGGTATGAGGATTAGGGATCAGAAGTTGAGTAACATCAACCAGTGACATTGTTTCGTGTTAATTGAAAATGAAAAGTTTGACAGCTGATTTAAATAGACATCGAGAAGATGAAATTATAATGTCCAGAACTATCTATAATAATTTTTAGTTAAGGTAAAAATATTTAGTGGGATTCTTGGGCCATCAGTTGCCCAAAATTCTTGTTTTCCTCATGTGTTTTATAGTTAACTCCCCTTGATTGAAAGCTTTCTGCCAGTGACTGTTTTATTTTTTCTGAGGTTTACTTTCTGCCCCTGTGACATTGTCTTGACCTGATCAGGGTGTGATGTGTCCAGAAGGTGGTACTCATCTAACTAAGAAACCATCACTGCTGTCTTTCAGTGGTAGGTTACCAACTTGCCTCCTCTTGAAGTGATTGTCCCCTCTTGAATGTCTGTCCTGTGTTGTATTTTTGGGCAGGAAGGGTGATTTTGTTTCTTCGTTGGTTTGGTGAGCAGCAGTGATAGCTCTCCGATGCTCTCCTACTGGAGTCATCCCTCTGTATCTGAGGCTGCCAGTCCTCTGCTTCCACATATCCCTCCATCTGTACCAGACCCCAATCCCCAAGATAGCTTCCAAAACCGGACCATTTTTTATTTTGTACCTACTACCTTAAAAACCAATAAGGGCCAGTAACTGGAAGAGAATAAACAGGATTTTGATAATTAGAAGTTTGATTGAAAAACAGTCATCTGAACAAGTCAGTACTTGGAAAGAACTAATGCCACTATACTGTCATGCCAGGCAAAGTGTTTAAATTAAGTAACTCCCTATATCTTTTTTTGTTTTAAGAAATATATTTGCTTTAAATTTTTTAGAAAAACAATGCCAAAAATAAGCATAAGTCCAGTGTGATATGTTATTTGAACCAGAACAGTACTTCTGCATGCTTCTTATGACATGGAGCTTTCATGACAGTAAATCTGAGCCCGCAGAGCAAGCGCAGGCCTTTGAGACTGCGGAGATAACGTAGGCTTCCATGGAGGGAAGCTAGACGGGATCTGTTGAATTTCTGTGTTGGTCCTGCTTTGGGTTCATCTTTGGTATTTCAGTGGTTTTGATTGTGAGCTTTCATATTTACTTCTTGTTGGGTTATAGTTTGATAGAACAATGTGCTCTGCAGAGGTACTACTTAATTTAGTAAGGAGATTTAACCAGGGTCTTAGCCTCAGTCCTTTGTTTTGAGGCAGGGTCTTGCCAAAATGCTGTGTTGCCAAGGCTGGGCTTGAACTTGAGATCGTCCTGCTTCAGCCTCCCAGAGTACGGAGATTGCAGTTGTGTATTAGCATACCCAGATGCCCTGCAGAGTATTTTTAGTCCTTGTAGTTCTTTTTTTTCCAGGTTTCGTTTGGTTTCTAAGAAGAGCTTCTCTTTCTTAGCTCACAGATGTTTGAAGAAATTGAAGGGTCTTTGAAGGCCATCAGTTGAATAGGCACCGAGTCGCATAGAGTTTAAGACCACAGGTAGCTGGGCTGATGAATGGCTCTAAGTATGCTAGTGTTTCTTGGCTGCCGGTTTAGCATTCTTTCCACCTGATGTCGTCTTCCAGCAGTAGCACATTAAAAGCAAATGGAAGCCATCCTCAATTTCTCTGTACACACTTGACTGATTTTTGGAAGGAAGGCATTTTAGATTAATGGTATTTTGGGGAAAAAAACTTGTTTCAGGGATAGTAGCTGCCTGGAATCTTGATGTAAGGGGGCTGGGGCAAATCTTGGCAAAGAGAATCTTACTGTCTCTTAGGCCATGATGTTGGTTCCTCTCATGTTGATTTGTTTGCATTATTTGGCTTGGAGGGTGTTAGATATTACTCCTTTAATCCAGTTTCTTATGTGAAAGTAAATCTTTGGTTATTGGAGTGGGGTTCTTTTGGTCCCTATGCTGGAGTATTCATTGTTGGGTAGAAGTGATGTCATTTTAATGTCACATTGAGGATTAGCTTTTGGGGTTGTAAAATAATCCTGTTGTAATGGGAGGATTTGGTAGAAGCCATAAGCAGTGGAGAAAGTTGAGGCTGCTGCTGTACCAAAAAGTAGTAGACTGAGCAAAACTCACCTTTCTATTGTATTTTGTGACAAAAGCATAAAGCCTTGGTAACTCTTCAGGTAATTGTACCTTTAAAGTAATTGCATCCTTAGGTTAATATTTCTAGCGTCCCCTAAACATCTGCTGCTTTTGGACCTGCCCAGTCATGCTTGAGTGACCAGCCCCAAGTGAAGTCCTGACAGCTTCTCTGTCCCAGCTCATGCCATTCCAGAACAGCTAGGCTCTACACATAGGAGCCACGAGACTCCTGAAAACTGCCTTATTGTTGACATGCAGAGGAGCATTTCCTCTTTCTTAACCTCCAGAAAGAGTTACTGTGCTGGCTTTCGAATTTGTTTGGAAAGATTCTGTGAATATTCTGATTTATTTAGGAGACAGCAACATTCATTATTTAACTTACGCTATGTGTTAGTTAAGCAAACTAGAACATGTTTCCTTTTTACAAATTAAATGCCGATAGAGTATCAAAGACCAAACATTTTATAACATAGATCTTGGAGTTTTACTTTGAAATAGTAAATTTTATTTTACAGTAGATTTATTTTATTTTTAATTTAATTTAATTTAATTTTATTTTGCAGTAGATTTTATTTTTTGTGACACTTAAGTACTGTGTCTATTAGCAAGTTTAACTTTTAAGTAAATTGAAATCAAAATGAAAATTGTTTCTAAAAATAATACAGACTATATAAGTGGTTTTGTTCAATTTGGTGAGGAAGGATTCATTTGGAGCAAAAGATACATATTTTGTGCCAATCTTGTTTCAGATTGAGAATTAGATTAAGTTGTATTGAACTGTTTATGAGGATAGAGAAATTTGAGATTTCTTCTAGTACACATTCTTGCAGTTATTTTTCTTATTTTTATTTTTAATTGGCGCATTAAAATTGTACACATGTGGGATACCATGACATTTTTCTTTTGTATACATTGTGTAATGTCAAAGTAAGAATATCTACTTGGAAAAATTATTTAACTTAAAAACATTTTTTAGTTAGAATCATACTCTTTAGTACAGGCTGGTCCCAAACTCCCTGTGTAGCCCTGGCTAGAACTCAAGACAATCCTGCATTAGCCTCCTGAGTAACTCCTCTGCCCAACTATTAGGTGATGCTAGGAACTTGAACCTAGAGCCTCTCAGTTCCTAGGCAAGTAATCTGATCATGGAGGAAGGCAAATTTAGTTGTCTCAGAATTTTTTAACTTTCATAACTTTACTCATACTTCACTGACTACTAACATACTTTTTTTCTCAGCTCATTCTCCTCTAGCTGTTGTTGCTTTTCCTCTGGGGTGATTTGGTGTTGCTGGCCTCCCTTTCACTTTCTAAGTTTTCTTTTAAGTATTCTCTGCAACACTGGCTCAGTGGCTGCAAATTCCTTTAAGCTTTCTCTGTCATGGAAAGTTTTAAGTTCTCCCTCTAAATGAAAATACAATTTTGCTGGATATAGCAGTCTTGGTTGGCATTTATATTCTTTTAGTGCTTGGATGACATTGCTCCATGATCTCCTTGCTTTTAGAGTCTGGATTGAAAAGTCTGCAGTTATCCTCATGGGTTTTTCTTTGTAGGTCACCTTCTGTTTTTCTCTTACTGCTTTTAGTGTTTTCTCTTTGTGTTGGGTTTCTAGAATTTTAATTGCGATGTGTCATAATGAGGATCTCTTCTGATCAAAGTTGTTTGGTGTTCTGTATTCCTGCAATAGTTCCATGTTCATTTCTTTTCCTAGATTTGGGAAATTTTCTTCCATTATTCCATTAAACATGTCTTTTAAGCTTTTTGTTTTGTCCTCAGTCTTATCCCGGACTCCCATAATTCTGAAGTTGTTTCTCCTTGAATCATTTATTAACCGTTACAATGATTCGCTTTCTTTCTTATTTAGTTGGTGTTCTTCATGGCCTGTATGTTGCAGCTCAGTCACTTTACCTTCTACGTCTGACATTCTATTCTGAAGTTGTTTAATGTGGTTGCATATTATTTCCTTTGTGTTTTTCACTTCCTGAATACTTGCATTCAATTTTTCTATATCTCTGTTGTGTTCTTCTCTAGTTTCTTGTATTGCCTTCATTATCTTCTAGTATATTTCTTCTTTGGTCTCCTCTAATTGCTTTTCAAGGCTTCCTTTTTGCTTAGCTATGTGTTGGTGTAGCTCTTGCACTATTTTATTTCTTGCTTTATTTCCTGCTTTAATTCCTGCTTTAGTTCACAGACTATCTGGGCCCAGAAGTTACCATCATTTTTGCCATTTTCATCTTTGGATTCTGCAATTTCAGTATCCCTGGTATCATCTTCAGGGGTGTCAGGTCTTTTTGTAGGAGATTTGTTACCACGTTTCCCCATGGTTCTGCTACCTCTGGCTGTCTTTCAGGCTGAGGTTCTGGCTGCGGACCTTCCTACGTCTAGTCTGTGGATGCCAGCAGCTCAGGGATGCGCTGAGTCGCCTGCTTCTTTCCTCTTCTTCCGATGTGACTTAAGGATTTCAGACCCACCCACAGCCTCCTGTCCGTTGTTGGGGTGCTCCATCCTTTCCCAGTTCCATCAGATGTCCCGGGCCCATGTGAGCTTTCCTTCGTCTATAGCTGCAGCTCCAGCCATTTGCAGCCCACCTGCAGTGGCTTCCTGGGCTGCAGGGATTTTTTTCCCTCTGCTTTCGATGATCCTTCAGAGTTTCTGACCTTCCCCTGGCCTCCTTTCAGTTGTTGGGGATGCTCCTCTCTTTCCTAGCTACACCAAACACAGTTTTTAAAAACTAAATTCTTGACTTTTTAAGTGGGTCAATGAGGAGACATTGTGCAGCGCTGTTACTCAGCTGTCATCTCGACCAGAAGCTCATCAATGGCATTTTCAAATCACTCTTATTATTGGTACTATGTTTACTTTAAGGAATGTGCCCTTTTGTTCTACCAAGGAAATTTTTGTATTTCTACTTTGTGAATTATTCAGAAAAGATTTGTTTGAGGATTGCTTCTGTTAGACTAGTGCCTCCCACCAGTGTGGGTCGAGGCAATCAGATGGACAAATGGAAAGTTAGAGGTTGGTGTGTGTGTGTGTGTGTGTGTGTGTGTGTGTGTGTGTGTGTGTGTGTGTTTAAGACAGGGTCTTGCTCTGTAGTCTAGGCTGGTCCTGAACCCACAATGTAGTTTAGACTGGCCTAGAACACATGGCAGATGGCAGTCCTCTTTCCTCAGCCTCCTGAGTGCTGGGATTACAGACATGCACCACTATGCCTGGCATATCATATATGGTGCTGGGGAATTGAACTTGGGCCCTTATGCCTAACTAGGCAAGCACTCAAACTGCTGATTATACCCCCAGCCACTAGGGTCCATCTGAGTGACTTTTTGGTTTTGAGTATATTATCTGGAGAATTTTATATGTGGTATCTATATGGGGATAAAGATATAGACACATTTTTTTCTTGACTTAGAGGTTTGTGAGAATGTTTCTTTAGTGGCAACCTTGAGGGTAGGGTTAATGACTCCCATTTTCACTGATTTTTTTTTCCTACATAGAAAAGGAAATGATAGTCATGGAATTTTGTGTCACCTAGGACATCACTTGTCTTACTCAGATTCAAGTGAATCAAGGTCAACAAAAACAGAGGGATTCATTGTGCAGGTATACCCAGCCTTTCTGGGTGTATAGTTTTGGGAATTGTAGCTGGAATCTGTCTGGGGAGCTTTCTAATTATTTGGAAAGAAAAAATAAGAGATGAACATGCCTATATAGCTTGGTTTCTGTGGCTAAATGGATGGTTATTTAAATGTAGGATTCTCTTCACCAAAATTCCTAACCTTTTTAAAATTGAGTTTAAACTTTAGTATTTTTTCTGCACCACTACTTGCTCAGGGATATGGGTGTGTTGGAGTGCATTGTACTGTGCACTCTGTGACTTGAATGTAATTGGAAAAGTACTTATCTAGCTTAAAAATGGTCATGCATTGGTTCTTTTTTATATAAAAGACTCTGGGTTATCTTGGGAAGTTAACTTAGGGTCACACTGAGGCAGAGATCCATTTTCATCATCAAACTCCTGGCCATTTTGAAAGACAGGCAGAGGATATAGTGAATGCCAGACACAGCACTTAAATTGGGTGAGTTTCATAATTAATGTATCTTTAAATGAAGCCGTCTGTTTCCTTTGCCTTTGCAGACCGTTTGGTAGAAGATGGAAAGGAACTGAGGGAGGTAGTTCTCTTCACTTGGCAGAGTGAAATCAGAGAGTGCTGCCATAGCTCACCCCTCACGTTGAGAGGCAGCTGTTCACTTCAGACCGTGGAGCTGAGTTGATTTCATTTAGGGAGCCATGCTCCAGGGCCAGAAGACTGCCTTGGTGTCTGCTAGTGGTCATCATGGCTAATACCTGCTTCTCTCTCTCTTCAGCTGTCTTTCTGATGGCAAAAATGACTTTTCATTTGACACTTCAACCAAGTATACCCAGCTTTGGAGAGGAAATGAGTGAAATTTGGATAATTTAAAAAATTTGTATTCGAAGAAGATTGAGATTCTGCACGTTAATACCTATTTGGTTTATCTGAGCTTTGAATCATCATCATATTCTTTTCTATTTTCTATAACGGAGTCCTTGCCTCCAGATAATACCTGCTTTTGACTGTGGTCTTGGTGTTCTTTTATCTTCTTTTTCCTGAACCCTTCCCAGGCAGAGAGGTCAGACAGGTACACACACTTTCGGGAAGAAGTTGGTAGGGAAAAATAGGGAATAATGAGCCCCTCTGACTTCAGATTCGGCAGTTTAATGTTGGTGCAGTAGGTGGAGTTATTCTTGGAACCCCAGTTTGAAGATTGCTGCGCAGAAACCCATCTGTGCTGCTGGCTGCCAACATTTCTGGTACAAATATTGTCATTTGCTCTTGAGGCAATCTGCTATTTCAGTCTTAGATGCAGTTTTTTGATGTGCTGGGCAACATAACAGAAGAAAAATATCTTAAGTGGTAGTATAATCTTCAGTTTAAAAACACTCCTGTAATGTTTCCAGTGGAGAATTGTTCGTGTCTCGTTGGTTGTAAACATAGTCTTTATTTATTTATTTATTTATTTATTTATTATTTTGCCTTGCTTGAGCCCTAGTTGCTGCATATCAGTAACTTCTGGACCCATCAAAATAAAGTCTTTATCCAGATAAAAGGTGTATTATGTTTCTTTAAAGATGTAGTATGGCAAGGCTGCAGAAAATAGTACATCAGTTTAACTATTTGCCCAGTGTCTTCAGTTACATTTCTGTTGCTGTGACTCAATACCCGGCATCCACAAATTTAGGGAAGGAAAGGTTTATTTAGCTCACAGTTTCAGAAGGTCACAGTTACTCCAGGGGCGGTTGGCAGCAGTGGAAGTACATGGCAGAGGCAGAGGTGGAGGCGGCTTCTGACAACTTCACAAATAGGAAGACAAGTTGAGACTAGTTGAAACTAGTAGAGACCAGTAGTTCAAGGAAGACAGGAAGCAGCTTATATATCCTTTCAAGTCTCCTCCCAGTGATTAACCCCTCCTGGATCCAGATGTGGTAAACCTCCATTACATACTCGTAATCCAGTTTGCATGCTATTAATCCAATTTACATGCTTATAGTCCACTCCTCCAGACTAGGCCCCAGTCTCCCAATAGCACATGGTTCCATAGACAATCTATACATTCAAATGCATGAGACTTTTGGGGGACATTCCAGATCCAAACCACAATACCCAGCAAGCTCAAGGTCCAGAGTTTGATTCCCTGGTACCACCTAAGATGGGTGTGGTGGTACACATGCCTGTAATCCCAGCTCTGGGGAGGGTGAGGCAGGATACTTGGCTTCGAGTTTGAGGCTGGCCTGGGCCATTTAGTGACTTGAAGACCCACTTGGACTGCAGTGAGACCTTGTCTCAAAAAAAAAGTGTGCCAGCTTTTTTTTTTTTTTTGTTACAATAACAAAATATGTAGATTACTTCATACATAAAAATTAGGTTTAATTAGCTCATAGTGTTGAAGGCTGAAGTTCCAGACAGCATGTTGCAGTATTTTCTATGGATCCCACTTGGGGGGCAGGAGCACATGTGTATCACTGAGTGGAGTGAATGTGTGTTTGGTGGTGGGGGTGAGGTGGTACTGCAGTCCAGTTCAGGGCCTTCATGTTGACATACATACTCAGCCTATCTTTTTAATTTCATGATTGGGCCTCACTGGTTTACTCTGGTTGGACTCAAACTTGTTATCGTTTTGCTTCTGCCTCTCAGTATGCCAGGATTACAGGCCTGTACTAACAGGCCCAGCTGGTCCCTCTTCTTATAAAGCTAGTAGGAGTCAATCCTTGAAGTTTCTACCTCTAAACACCATAGTGAGGGTAAGTTTCCACTGTTCATGTAAGACTTTAGGATTAGTCTTCCATATGAATTTGAGGGATGTCACTGTGGAACCATAGCACTTGGTTACAAAAGTTGTCAAGCTTGATGTGCAGCCATTTCCCATTCAGTTTGCTTCCTGGTCCCAGGTCACAAGAGTCACATCTTGTAGAGAGGTTGTCCAGCAGCTTGACAGTGGGCCCCCTGTAGCCTGTGCAGGATGGGTGCTCCCTAGGAGGGTCTAGAGTTTCCCAAGAAACTCAGGGTGGGTTGTGCCACTCTTTTAGAGGGTGTTTGTCATTACCTTTCCTAGAGGAGAAAGCACATCTTAGAAGAAGTGGCGTGTTTCCTTCTGTTTCTGTGGCTTTTTTGTTTTCTTCCAAGCCTGATGTATACCGAGAAATATACTTTATAGTATGAGTCAATGTATATGTGTGCACTCAGTACCCAAGTTTTACAGAATGTTACTGCTTACTTATCCATTTATGTGACATGCTTGCTTTAGCTTATTAACATTGAAGAAATTGCTTGTCTCAACTCTTCATAATTTTATGGAATATGATCTAAGAGTTTTAGCCTGATGGCTTCCCTTTCAAGAGCTTCAGATCTTAACAATAGTCCTCCAAGTTAGGAAAGAGGCAGATGCATCTGTATGTGAAGGCGTGGCCCACAGGGTAGAAATGAGGAGGTAGTTCACAGTTTCCTTGGAAATTCTCGGAAAGCCTTGGACTAGGCAGCTGTTTACATACACAGCCCCTTTGTGAATTAGTCTCAAACAGGGATCTAGTTATGATTATGTACTAAACTAAACAGCTTTCAAAGACAGTTTGTTTCTTAGGTCCCAGTGAGACAGCCTAGCCAGGGTAAAGCCTGGTACTTAGATTTTTGTATTCACCCAGTGAAAGTATTCTACGTTGGTTTGGGTCACTTTTGGATAGGGTTTCATGCACCTTTCGTATTAACCTGAGTCAGGTTTGCCTGACCTATACTTAAGCCGCAAAAGCTTTACTCCCATGAAAGCACGTCTCACTTTACATTTTGTCTGAGTGAATATGAATCCCATTTTTACCTTGAAGTTAATGAGGTTTTCAGATATTAGGTGGTGTCCGTATTTAATTTAAAAAAAAAAAGGATTACTCTTGTTCTGCAAAGCTGGAGTACTTGAGGCCAGTGTGATCTAGCAGGTATAGAATTGTCGTCTGGAATAGTGTTCCTGTCACTGAGCATTTGACTTGTTATTGGCATATGAAATAGTAATCTTTTCAAAACTCCATTGTGAAGTTAGCCTATGTGTGTTCAAAGGAAATACTGTATATTAAAGGGGAGATCAGGAGAAAAATTCCAGGAAATTGGAAGTTGAGGTTGACATTTCTCATTTACTAATGCAACTTCTGTTTTCTTTCTGAAAAACAGTGGTGCCTTAAAAAATTGGTCCCAGAGTGACCTACTATTAATCTGTAATCTTACAATTTCTTACACATAGTATATGTGTGTGTGTGTGTGTGTGTGTGTGTATTGGTGTCATTCCTTAAACTTCTAATGAATTACTTTTTGTTTGGTGTTACTGACCCAGAGTATCACCTAGTGTTTTTATCTGCGTTGTGATTTAGTAGTTAGGAGTATTCTGGAACTCTACCCTCTTTCCATTAAATCAAAATCTAAATGGAGTAGTGTGGGGTGGGTGGGTGTGTGTGTGTGTGTGTGTGTGTGTGTGTGTGTGTGTGTGTGTGTTGGTGACGGTGGGGGATACTATAGATTGAACATAGGGCTTAATGCATGTGAGGCAGGTGCTATACCACTGAGCTACGTCTTCAGCCTCAGTTCATATCTTTTCTGAGAATGTAACAATTAGAATTTTGAACATGAAGATCATGCAGGTGTTCCCAGGCTTAGGGCTGTCAGTATCATGCCTACTTTTCATACGTTTTCTTGAGTTCTGTTCTATGTATACAGATTCTTGATATTTAAGGTCTTCTAGAAGATTTGGATCATTAACCTGAAATGATAACCATTTATCTGTTCAGGAAAGCAAGTTGAGTTGATATGCTTTGTTACTTGGCTACTCAAAACAAGAAATTCTCTTTTGGGGTTGTAGCTCAGTTGATGCAGCATTTGCCCAGCATGCCCTGAGTTCAATAACCAGCACTGAAGGAAACAAAACAATTTTTTTCTACTTTTTAAAAAATTCATTCAAATAGTACTTATTTCTCAGGTCTCTGGTAGGTGAACAGTTTCGAGATGGTTGAGCACAGTCCCTTATCTGGAGATTTGTGGATAATTACTCAGTCTTTTTCAAAGGATGTGTTTTGGAGGCAGCATTAGAATCATTTGGGGAACATTTTTCAAGCCATGTGCAATGCTATCCCAGCTATGAAACATATGCCTGTCTGTTGGTGTCAAAAAGCATAGGAAGGGCCGGGTGGGGGGTGGGGAAGCATAGGAAACCAGCTCATGATCTTCTTTGTTGGATGCTGACCATTTGTCTTTCTCTCACAAGCTTATGAAATACACCAGACGTTCAGAAAAACTAAGAGGCTAATAGCTTTAATACACTACATTCCCATTTCGACAAATATCACTCATCTTACTATAAATAACCTTTTACTCTCTACAGAGGTAGCTCCTAGTCCAGAATTGATGTCTTAGAAGGCACATTTCCTGCCAGAATCCTGCCCGCTGGATGGGCAGATACAGGCTGGTCCATTCCTATATGTGCTTATTCTTTTTTCAAAAACAAACAAAACCAAACCTTTGGCATCAGTGTTATTCAGTGTTATGCAAATTGATTTTTTTAAAGTTGGCATTATGTTCTTGAGATTTACCTGTGGTTATTATATGACCTGACATGGCCCACATTTAACAGTAAGATCAGGAAATTGAAGCCAGATAGCTAAAAAACCTAGTGGAAAAAAAAAAGCAAGAAAAAGTGGGTGGGAAAGAGTTTCTGTTGAACTTTTAATGTGAGCATTGTCATTTATGGGAAAACAGTTGATTTAAATTCTGTATTACTTTGAATAGCCTTGTATTTACTTATTGAGAATTGCATGTTGTAAGAAAAGTTAATTGTTTCTGTTTACTGTGGGAATAGTTGATTCAGGTTAGTTCAAGCAGGTGAAAGCTGAGATATGTGGCATAAAACAGGAAGCAGATGGGGGCTAATTAAAGTTTTGTTGATGATAAAAGGGTGACTGATCAAGGAGCAGCTGGTTTCCTGATTTAAACACAGATTTGTACTATTAGATCAGGATAGCCCCTGCAAGCTCTTGTGACTTTCAGAGGTTAAGGCATGTGCTTAGCAACAAGTATGAAAGCTGTTGAGGTTTTGTTTATGTTCACTTTTTGTTTTCAAGCAGTCTTTTCAGGGCTGATCCAGGACAAGGAAAGGAATCATAAATTCTGGCCAAGATTTTCATTGCCACTTTAGCCAGTCTACATACCTATTATGCCCCAGAAAACTTAAAGAAGGCCTTTTCTGTATTTGTTGAGAGCACGTGCTTAAGCATTTGGTCTTACTTCGTATAGTCTTCTTATTTATCCCAACCTTCTCTTCAAGTGGTATTACGAACACCAGTACCCTGGCCATAACCCAAGAAGGTCTGTCTGCTTAACCAAAGGGCTGGATGTAAATGTGCACTGCTGGTGAGCACTGAAAGATGTTCTGCAAACTCTCTCAGGGCCTTGCCCTTCTCTGATATGTCTTCGAGCTTCTGATCAGGGAATTCCTCACTTTGCTCAGTTGTCCTTGGGAGACTTTCACCTTCATATGATAGTGTTTTTACTACTAATACTACTAAAAATTCTGCTGGTAATTGTTGCATAAATTATTAAGAGTGTCTTGCGTGTGCTTTGCTTCGCGAGCATACCAATGCTAAGTTCTCTTCTCATACATGCATGGAGTTGACAGGCCAAGTTTGCCTTGCTTAGAATCGGGTAGACACTGGCCTTGGATTTTTTGGATTAATAGTGCATCATAAATTTGTAAGTGATTTGTAGGAGTAATCCTTACAAAACCCTTTAGGGTGGCATCTGTTACCCACATTTTGCAGGTGAGAAATGGAGGCCTAGAGAGGTAAAGTGATTCAACCAAGGCCACATGTTTGCCTAATGCCAGGACTGGTCTGTTGTCCAAGTTCAGTGACAAACCTGCATACTTCAGCAATAATTTTATATAAAAATATTTTGTCTTTGTTTTTGTTTTTTTCGTTCTGGTTAAGAAAAGATCTGTTATATTTTAGAAAAATAAAAATCTAAGGATATGGTTTGCAAACATTTTTACATGGTTACATAAGATATATAGTGTGTACGTACGTCCACATGCATCTGTATATCTTTATTTCACTTGGGTAAACTTAACTTGATATGAACTTTTTAGAATGAATACATGAAAGAAGAAAATTCATAGGTTTTTTTGGATTCTCGTTTTAGTAGCTTTATTCTGCCTATGAAATGTGTACATATATTTTCTCCCACACATTAGCCAAAAAGATAGTGTGTGAAGGTCAAGTAGAAAGTGAAGATTCTTGTATGGTATTGTGAAATAAATAATTGACCACATACAGCTCATATAATTGGTAATAAAGAACACCATTGGTTTCAGTTACAGCTGTTCTGGAGCAGAGGTTTCAGAGATGTCATGATTGATGTCTGTGGTCCAGATGTTGTATAGAAACTTTCCAATCTTAGTGGCTCTTTTTTTGTCAACTTTAGTTTGTATGCTTAGTATACTATGAGAGAAATCCTGTGTACAAGTGGTTGTCGTTTTCATCATCCTCTGGGCTCAGTTCCTGTCGTCCTGGAAGCTGTCTGTCAGTTAATCATGGCTCTTATTGTAGAGTGGTATCATGGCTGAAACTAAAAAGGTTCTTTGGTTTTTTTTTTTTTTTTTTTGGCTGGAATAAGTCTCAGGATTATTTTTTTCTCATTCTCATGTCTTCTTAATGAATCATCTGAAAACACTCCGTCATTTTCTTTGTTAACACAAAGGTAAAATGGGGGACTCAAAAAAAAAATACCATGCAGTTAGGAATCTTTTTAAGTCTGTTCATCAAGAATGCTTTCTCAGTGGATTTTTTCCATCCTAAATGGAACCATTATTTTGTGGAGCACGTGTTGAAGAATGCTTTGCCAGGTCACAGTATGCTACTTTGGTCAAAGAACAAAGAATTATCTGGAGGTCCTACAGGAGACATAAGTGGTTAGAAGAAGGTGTGTCTTCTGGGGAGACCTACAGCAGAGAATCCATGGGATACTGTGACATGAGCAGTATTGTAGAGGCTTTCTCAATTAAGATCAGCCTGGAAGCGGGGTGGGTTGGGAGACTAGTTGTAAGGAAACCTTGCCATCATGTCACCATCAGCATCATGCCACTAGTATTTCGTACCAAGGAGGATTATAACTAGAACCCATAAAAGTTCTCAATCCACTAGATCAGCATTGCAGTCTTACTTGTTAACTGTGTTGAGTGAAAATCCATGAACTATAGACTTAAGTGACAGCTGCTATTCTTGGCACTTTCGGATGGATTTACAATTAACTGGATCCAGAGGGTGGAGGGAATCCAGTTGCATGTTTTGGGTGTAACGTTTGACAGGGCACATTCCTTGGTGAGGCCTTCTACGCCAGCCCTCTC